>JANAVB010038620.1:6005870-6094593 GCA_029216955.1 Iris pallida | reverse complement strand
TCGGCGGTAGAACGCTGTCACGGCCATGAAGATCATAATCACAAAGATGCTCATTCACATAATTAATTTAACTTACAATGATCACAAGTTTTATATTTTGCAGGAAAATATAAACTTGTACAAATAAATGAATGACTATAACTTGACTATCTAACTAGTCTTCTAGGCTCGTCTGCAAGTACACCCGAACTCCCCATGCTAAGTGAATCCATGGCTAACCTGAAAATGTTGGTTTCCAGTCAGGAATGGAACGAGCACAATCCACTGAATGCAATTTCAATAAAGAAAATGACTATAAAACAAAGGTTAGACATCAATCATGAGTTTTGAAAATAAACAGTAAAGCCGTAAGAATAGAAAGAAAATCAATAGTAGATAAATAGACACATATACTTTCCCCACTGTTAGAAGTACCTTTGACATGTGATCGGTCTGGGGTACTACACCGCACGGTCTACGATATCTACTTGCAGAATTTAAACAATGTCTACGATGTCTACTGCAGAAAATAAACAATGTCTACGATGTCTACTGCATAAAATAAACAATGTCTACAAGATCTACAATGTCTACGATATCTACAATGTCTACAATATCTACAATGTCTACAATATCTACAATGTCTACGATATCTACAATGTCTACAATATCTACAATGTCTACAATATCTACAATGTCTACGATATCTATAATGTCTACGATATCTACAATGTCTACAATATCTACAATGTCTACAATATCTACAATGTCTACGATATCTACAATGTCTACGATATCTACAATGTCTACGGTCTGATCACACATCCCTGGTACTTCTCATTCCCGACTCAATAATTTATAATAGAGTATAAAAATATCACATAACCAATGACTAATCAATAAATATAGTAAAGATCAATATCGAAATGCAGACAATAAACTGTACTCGCCTGTGGTCCTTTGCTGGTGAAACCGACAATCTGAACTACTCAATGTGCCACAATAGTCAAAACCCGTACAACAGTCTCCGAATGCTGAAATAAGCAATACCAATGATCTCAGAATAGTCCAATTAGCTAGGATTGCCTGTCCTTAGGTCCAATTCTGGACACAGGGGCAAAACGGTAATTTCGGGCAAAAACGATGTCCGTCGTTGGACCCGCTTTGCACCGAAAAGCGTGCCAGAGTCAACGGTCTCTAAAGTCGTCAAACTATATGTCTACGGATCCAGTTTTTCGATACGAACCCAACCGTATGTCCAAAGTTAGATTCCGGCGGGCCGTGCACAAAATCGCCCGTTGTGTGTGATCGTGGGGCCCGCAAAACGGTGATTTTATCAACGGTCTCAGAATCGGACCAAACTTGGCATGCAGGACCAGAAAAAATGTTACGGACCTGTTGGCGCAAGTTTCTTCTCGATCTGACGAGCGTGCACAAAGTAATTGGATAACTTGCAACGTGCACGATACGATGAATTTCGACGGATACGCATCAAATTCGTCGTGCACACGCGACCAATTTGAATTCCGCCAAAGCCCACACGACCACGAAGCTGTTACGCAGCTTTCGATCCTTTCGGTACGCGACCACGTCATCCGGATTGACGTGACGCACGTCGTGTGGAGCAATTTTCTAATTTTTGAAAACAGGTTTTTGTTGAACTTTAGAATCGAATATCTTCTTATATACTTAATGAAATCCAAATCCACGAGAAGGGTTATGATGCCCTACATGTTGAGTTTAACTTCTGTTCAGAAGGTTTTCTGATTCGAAAAATAGATTGGTAGGAAATTCAATGTCAAGATAGGTGTTTAGGCTGTTTCATGTCCTAGTTTCTAAACAGGTTTTTTTCGTGATCTTCGACTTGATTTCCTGATCAATTCAGTCGAGTATCTTCGAATCTACCTGAAGAGTCTCTTAGGTGGTTATATAGGCTACGCATACGAATTTACGGGATCGAATATCATGGAGTATTGGGATCGAAATCTCACCGGGAAGTCGGGGTTGCGACTGCTATTGCTGCTGCTTCCGCTCGGTTCCAGGCCCCGCGCGTGCTGTGCGCGCGCCCTCCGGCGGTCTACACGGCCGCACACGGCGGTGGGGCGCGGCCAGGGTGGCGCGCCGTCGTGGCCCCCATGGTCGCGCTCGGGCGGCGTTGGTCGAAGACTAGGGTTTGCTCGATTTATACGTATTTATACCATCAGCTGGAACGAACAGGGGTCGTATTCGTGCTGGTGTGGGGGAGATGTTCTCGGGCCGGGTTCAACTGCTATCGGGTTGGGGAGGAGACTAACTCGGGAAGCTACTGCTTCTCTGAAGTCTGAACGTTTGTGGGGAATCCCGGCTGCGGTCTTTGGACTCAGGAGTATCGATGATGGGCTCGGGCCTGTGGGGAAATGGTTGGACCGAGGCTGCTACTGCCTATTCCTCTTGCTTCTTTCTTCTTATTCATTTAATTCTTAATCCCTTCTCTTTTTCTTTTTTCTATTTCTTTTATTATAATAGTTATATATATATATATATATATATATATATATATATATATATATATATATATATATATATATATATATATACAGGTACACTTATACATATATTTATACACACCTAAATATATATAAATACCCACTATATACGTATATTCATATTTACATAAACAGGCACATATATTATATATATATTTACTTATATTCATTTACGTACACCCCTTTATATACACATACAAATTATATTTCTATATACACACATATATATTTATGTATATACATCTACACGTTATTTATTTATACACCCATATATTATGTATATATGTATATTTATATATATACACATACACATGTATACTAAGAAATAATATAGTAATAACAATAATACTAATAATAAGAGTAATATAATAATAACAATAATAATAATAACTATGGTAACAAAATGAAATAAATCAATGTATCTTGTATGCATCTTATTACACCAAGGTATTTCTTTGGTCTGCCAACTCTCACAATTATTCTACAACACCATTAGATATTAATGATAATACGTATAACTTACATATATCGAAATTCTAGAAATTATTTATAAAATCTAATAATCACCAAGTAAATCAGTTACAATAATAAATAAAATATTTTAAAATTTTCCGGGAAGGGGAGCTACATGTAAGATGAAAGAAAATAGAGTAGCAAGTCTAAAATAGAGAGACATGTCTCAAGAGAAGTCCCCGGGTACTATCTCGTCCTCCTGCGATGGTATGACTCCAGTCTCGACTCCAGAACTGTAAACCTCCTCTCTGTATAAGCCTGAAGAGATCACCATGTTCTCATGGGACTAGCAAGATATATAAAGCATGTCTATCTAACAGTACAATGTTTGCCATTGATTGTAAAACTGCAGAACAATTTTATAGGAGGACTGAACTTAGACCCACAATACAAACTCGCTCGCACAAAGAAAGCCTAGGAATGAAAACCTAGGTATAGCAATCTAAGTACGATTGTTTATTTTTGATTCTGGGGGGTGACGATAGAGGCTCGGGAAAGCGACGGCAGCTCTGCCTTACTCCTTGGACGATCGGACGTAGCCTTGACTCTGATGAAGAAATGCTCCCAGGATGTGTAGGAAGACTCTTCTGTGCGTGCTTTTGTCTCTCTGTGTGTCCAGCAGGGTGGAGAGAATCTTTTTTTGGAATTATCCTCTCTGTTCTTCTTCTTCCCTCTTTTCTCTCCTCTGCTTGCAAGGGAAGGGCACCTTGCTATTTATAGAAGTGGAGGTGTGATCATTAGGGTTTGCAATGATTGCCCCTTGAAAAGTCGGCGGCCAGTAATCTGGACTATTAATCTTGATTGCATCACATCTGGGCAGTTGATTTTTGATTACGCCAAATCCGTATGGGCAATTAATGCTGATTACGATGAATCTTCATAATTTGTCATGACAAACTCGGATCTCCCGCCACGTGTTCAATTTGCTTAATTACAACAAATCTGATTTGATCCGAGTAATTATGATGATTATAACAAATCTGGGTTGTTATGATTTGCTAGCAGCCATAACTCCGAGGGGATAAGACCGCCACGTGTCTCAACTTTCATGAGGATCGCCACGTGTCTCAACTGTCATGTGGACCGCCACGTGTCTCAACAGTCGTGAGTGGGACGTCCTGACAGAGCTGCATGAATGCAGTCTCAAAATGAACCGCATATGGGTGGCCCCCACACTCCTAGCCGCATGAAGGTAGCAGCCGCATGAGGGTGACGGCCGCATGAGGGGGATAGTCGTGTGAGGATGGCAGCCGCATAAAGGTGACAGTCGCATGAAGGGGGCAGCCGCATAAAGGAACCAGCCGCATGAAGAGGGGAACTGCATGAAGAGAGCAACCGCATGAAGAGAGCAACCGCATGAAGAGAGAAACCGCATGAAGAGAGCAACCGCATGAAGAAAGCAACCGCATGGGGGTGACAGCCGCATAGGGGTGGCAGCCGCATAGGGAGCTTTGGATTTGGCGGATCATGCCAGCTATAAAAGATTTTCTTCTTTTTCTTAGGAGCACGCCATCATCTCATAGCTATCTTTTTAGCTTTATGTCAAAGATGTCACTTCACCTTTCTGTCAGAGCTGTCGTAAGGGTATTTAATGAAGCAGTTGCTTTATGGCCAGCTTTACAGGCGGACTGCTTTGGGCCATGTGGCTCCTTCCTGAGCTGCATGGAGTATCCGAGCCGTATAAGGCTTTAAAGGACTTTTAAACTGCATGAATGTCTAACAGATTCCTGTGCCGCATGAGGCTCTTTCTATCTGAGCCGCATGGAATTTTCTTGTTATTTTCAATGCTTCTACAAGACCCCCTTCACAGTTTTCAATTTGTAAAATTGAAATACTTTGAAGAAGAAGCATGGCTATGTAAATTATTCTGGCCGCATAGGATGTTCTAGCCGCATGGGCTTCTTAGCCGCATGGACCTCCTAGCCGCTTGGACTGTCTGGCCGCATAGACTCCCTGCCACGTGTACGTCTCCTGCCACGTGTGCGTCTTATTACTTGCTCTTGATTTGCTTTGGATTTAAAGCCGCCTTTTGGGGCAGGATCCCAAGGGTCAATTTTAAATATCCGAATTTTCCTCGATGACCGAAGAGTCGGTTTTGTTTTTATGCAGCATGCGGATCGAAGCGTTCCCCCTCCTTCTGCCTATAAATAGAAGCATTTTTGGTCAGAAAGACTTCTTTACTTTCTTCTGTCTTCAACTCTTCTTGCCCTAAGTTGCTGTCTTCGTCTTCCTTCTCCGCTCATCAATCAACAATGGCCCCCAAGTCTTCCAAGGCCGCAGCGAAGGGTAAGGGAGTGGCTTCTTCATCAGCCACGGTGCCTGAAGTTTACCCCGACGTTCACCCCACCATGGCTGGTAAGGGTTTGGACGGATCGTATACTTCGAAATTCTAACAAAGACGGCTCTGTTGCATGCTTTATGCACAAGCCTTTAATGCGTCCCCCGTCTTTATCGAACTATTCAAATTGTATGGGCCGCATGTACGTCCTACGTTCGAGCCGCATGAGGGTATACCCCATGTTCGAGCCGCATGGGAGTTTGTCTAGTAGCCGCATAGACGCTTCACAAACTGACCCGCATAATGACCCGTCGAACAGAGCCACATAAGTCCCCCTGAATCGAACCGCATGAATCCCCCTCAAACCAGATCGCATAAGCTCATCTGGACTGGGCCGCATGAAGCAGTGCTAAAACGAGCTGCATAAGCTCCTCTAAATTGAGCCGCATAATGCTCCGCTAAGTAGAACCGCATAAGCCCACGCTAAACAGAGTCGCATAAGCTTACGCTAATTAGTACCACATAAGCTCATGTTCGAACAGAGCCACATAAGCTCTTTTAAAACAGAACCACATAAGCTCGTCTTTAAACAGGGCCGCATAAGCTCGTCTTTAAACAGAGCCGCATCAGTTGGCTGTTGGCTGTGGATCTTTTCGTTCAAAGTAGTTATGTCCTTGTAAAAGAACACATAGTAGTAAATTTTGAGATGCATTAGAACACCTTGTTCGAGCCTGAACAACATCTTGGCAGTTCTCATACTTTGTCGAAAAGTTGGGGGTCATGCTATTCCCTTCTCAATAACGGTCTAGCAGCCCGTTATGCTTGAAGAGCCACAGGTTGTGCTCTGCCCTGTGGAGGAATACGCTTCGATAGAGATCAATCTTCTAGTATGTGCACCAAGAAGAATAGTGGTTGCGCTTTTGTGAAGATTAACCCCATTCTAGACTTCTTTAGGCCTTCATGAATCTGTAATAGATCCTTTGTAGAAAAACAATATGAGTCTTTGTAATAGATCCTTTGTAGAAGAACATTATGAGTTTTTCTGAATCTGTAATAGATCCTTTATAGACATTTTAATAAAAGAACTTCTTTCTATACCTTCTGTTTGAATTTTATTTTTTTTGTGTCTGTATCTTTTGTAACATCTGCGGTGTCTTCCATAATAAAATCACGGAGAATGGTCATTCTCCGTATAATAATGACGAAGAATGGCCATTCTCTGTCACTCTTTCATGGAGAATAGCCATTCTCCGTGTTAAATAACACGGAGAGTGTCCATTATGCAATCAAAAAACTGGAAACAATAGACATAACAGACTTCAAAATAGCACCAATGATATCAAAAAGGTAAGAAATGTGTTAAAAAAGAAATAAATGTAAGAAATGTATTCAAAAAATGACCATTCTCCGTGTTAATACCATGGTACTTTCATATGTGACACGGCAGGAAACTAGGTCTTCCTTGAAACAAAGATTAACTAAACAACTTAAATCCATTCCCCCTTGATAACATAAAAACAGAAGAGATCACAAAAGATGACAACACATTTCTGATAATTCTCCGTCTAAAACTAACGGAGAATGATTATTATCCATCTAAACTAACTGAGAATGCCATTCTCCGTGTTAAATTACACGAAGAATAGTCATTCCTGTGTTTTAAGGCTTGAGAATGACCATTCTCTATTTCATTTAAACGAAGAATAATATTCTCCGTATTAATTACACGGATAATGGAATTCTCATGCATTAAAATGCATGAAAATAACCATACTCTATTTTAAATTACATGGATGATGCCATTCTCCATTTTAAATCATATGAAGAATGGCATTCCCAGTGTTAAAACGCATGAGAATGACATTATCTGTGTAATTTAATACGGATAATGCCATTCTCTATTTTAAATTATACGAAAAATGACATTCTCCGTTTCATTTAAATGGAGAATGACATTCTCCGTATTAAATTACACGGATAATGGCATTCTCATGCATTAAAATGCATGAGAATGACCATACTCTGTTTTAAATTATATGGAGAATGTCATTCTCCATTTTAAATTATACGGAGAATGGCATTCCCAGTGTTAAAACGCATGAGAATTACCATTCTCCGTATAATTTAATAAGAAGAATGTTATTCTCTGTTTTAATTTATACGGAGAATGGCATTCCTAGTGTTAAAAGGCATGAGAATGATCATTCTCCGTCTAAAACTCACGGAGAATGATCATTCTCAAGGGAATTGGCCATTCTCCGTCCAAAACTAACGGGGAATAATCATTCTCCGTCTAAATATAACGGAGAATGCTCTTTCTCTGTGATAAGTGAACGGAGGATGACCATTCCAGTCATATTAGCACGACGAATATCAGTCGCCTTCATATTCGCACAAAAAAAATGATATTAAAGATCTCTCTAATCATTTCTCAGTTATAAATCTTCATAACAAATTCAAATTCAGCAAAATTTTTGAGAAAATCACAGTGAACGAAGATCTTCTCTCCATAATTAACCTAATCACCGAAAAACTTCAAATCTCTCCACGAAGAAGATGATGATGATGATGATGGTGAGCGACGATCAAAGTTCGACTGAAGAAAATCACAGTGAATTACGAACGATCTTTGCGATCTCTGCTGAAGATGAGAACAATGGAATTCAGATCTCTCGTGAAGAAGAAGTCGAAAATTGTAATCCAAATATGAGTTTTTAATTCATAAGTTTTTGTCTGAAAGGGAACCAACTTCTTTGGGCCTTTCCAAACCTTCCTCTCGAATTTTGGGCCTGTGTGGCCTGTGTCTGTGCGGATTGGAGGGTGGTATTCCCCTGTGTTGGGCTGTTCGCCTGTAATTGGCTATTCGCCTGTTTGGGACTTTTGGTCCCTGGAGCAGGGTTGTTCACCTTAGACGCTCCAGATGAAGAGGTTGCTTGGTTGGCAGCGTTCGCCTTGGCCTTTTTAGGGCCAGTTGCTGGTGAAAAGGCCTCATGCCTCTTCATATCCTCATGAACCTTTTCTAGTCTTTTAAACTCCTCAACAACAATCGCATTATGGCCTGGTAAGAGTATCACAAGAAAGTTGGTATATCCTGGAATATAAACAACTTCGTAATTGAATATTTCTAGATACATGGCAATTCTTATCCTTCTGAGATTTTTTTCAGGATTATTAATAGTTTTCTTTTAAGAAATTGTGCAACAGACTTATTGTCAGTTTCAATAATAAAGTTTTTGTAATATATCTTAAGACTCAGCTAATAATTCTTTATCGTAGGTTGCATACTTAATCTGGATTTTGGTGAATTTTCCAGATGTATATGCAATAGTTTCCTTTTGTTTGGCAATTATTACTCCTGTCCAAAAATTGTCAGAAGTATCAGTCTGCAAAACCAGCTTTTCTTCATCAAGAGGAAAATAAAGTATTTTTTTGTCTTTGACTAATTCTTTTATTTTAGCAATCTCCTCATTCTCTTTTGGCGAAAGGGAAATAGAGATTTTGCTTGTATCCCATTTACGGGGTTGCTCTCCCGTAACTTGCTTATATTTTGCCTGTTCATTAGCAAGCTTGTCTTGTAGCTTTTCAACTCTAGCAGAAAGATGGGGAATAAACTTTCTACCATAGTTGAGTAGTCCTAAAAAACTCTGAAGTTCTTTCAAAGTTTTAAAGTCATCAGGAAAATCTTTTATCTTTGTGTAAATATGTTGTCGTAATTCGATTTGTCTATTTTAAATTATTTTCCCTAAAAAAATCAATTTCTGCTTTAAACAGCTCAATCTTTTTAGGACTAAGTATGATCCTATTATCAAGTAGTAATTTAACTACTAACAATAAATGTTCCTTATGTTCTTCAGCAGTTTTGGAGAACACGAGAATATCATCTATGTATACTACAACAAACTCTATATGTCCAAATATTGAATTCATCCATTTCTAGAATATTTGTGCCTTCCTAGTTATGAACCATGCAGAGATTAAACGAGAAAAAGCTAGAATGGTTATTAATTATTGAAAGCTTAATAGCTATACTAAGTTTGATGGGTATTTCATACCTTCTGCAGAAAACTTGATAAAGCAAATTCAAGGAGCAAAATTTTATAGTAAATTTGATGCTAAATCATGTTTTTGGCAGATTAAACTTGCCGATAAAACATACATTGAGCTAACGGTAAAAAATTGCTACAACCAGGTGTTAGAAAAAAATGATAAAGACTCTTGGGATAAATTCAATGGCTGCTACCAAGCGATACAATTGAATGACATCAAGGGAGCCAGTTTATGGCTACCCAGCTGGAGAAACAATTTTTGGCCGAAAAGGCGAGAGCTTCTCAAATGAACTCGAAGCTCCATGAACTTAGGCAGATGGTCTTTCAGATGATGGCATATAGAGCTACATCTAGATCCCATGTTCTAGTTACAAAAGAAAGGGATCTCTTTCTTGGGCACTCCTCTGAACACAAAGAACTGAAAAAAATACTGACGCAGATCAATAGTCACGATCTGGTAAATTTTAGAAAACCAAACTTACTATGGCTCTGCTCAGCACTACCTATTGAGAACGGGAAGACTCAGAGCATGGAGGCTGAGGGCATGGTTCAAAATATGATTACCATGTATCAACAACAGTTCATTGATGAGGCACGACTCTTGCCATACTTCAGATGCTTAGATGACTCTGAAATCACTATGTATTTTGAAGGCCTGGAGATAATTTATTCCGATTACGGCTACATCCACCTGGTGTCTTGCTTCCAGGAAATAATAAATTTAATCACACAGATCAAAAAGCCTCACTACCTCACTGCATGCCTAGCTCCGCCTTAACAAGCTTGGAATAAGGCCTACCTTTGGCAATGAAAATACATAGTTATGAATTTTATTTCTTCTTTACTTGGTGATATGTTGTTCTATTTGGCATGGTGTATATGATATTGTTTCAAGTTACGGTCAATGAATGTTGAACTGTTAGATTACACATTATCAGATGGAAAGCATGCTATGTCATTCTACTGCTGGTAGATTAGAATGTTAACTAATTTTCTTATTCTTCCCTATGCAGACTGATTTATAAGAATCTACGAGATCATGTAAATGTTTCTTTTGAAATTCAACTGGAGAAGCTATATCAAGAGTTGGCTGCTGCTGATCGTCAGAGTTATTGGTGGGTATACACAAATATAAACTCTATGGGGGTTGTTTAATAATAACGGGACCAATGTAAAGCTGTGTTACTAAGTTATTTTTTCTTCATTGGAATAATCTCTGTTGTGGCATTGGAAATAAATTATACATTAAAAGAAAACCTAAAAAAATTTGTTTGACTATTTCTTTGTTGCATTTTCTATTCTTATGTCAATTATATCTTCTTCATTCATCAAATCTGATTCTACAGGGAAGATGCAAGATTTTTTCACCAAGCACTATGAGCTTATTAGTGTTGCTTTGTAAGCTTTAAAGTGCTCAAAAATGGATGTATGCAGGACGAACAAAAGAAAGTAAGTCAAGTTTTAAGCCAGTTACAATCCTCTAGTCGATTTGCCAGCGCGGTACGGTTTAGATGTTTCAGAGCGATTGTAATCAGAGGCTTGATAGAAGATTCAACTCTTCAAAATTGAAGTTGGTCGAGTTCTTCGTATCAAAGCTCGCGTCTGTAGAAGTTGCAAGGACTTCGTATGAAAACTTGCAGGATTTTCCAATAGTGGATTCAACTGGAAACTAGAGTTCTTCCGACTGGACTAGTCCTCACAAGAGGGAAACCAGTATAAATCTCGGTATTTACGTTTGCCTTCTGATCACTTTTAATTTTTTTCATTTACTTTTTGTGATTATTATTATATCTGTGATCAAACTGCTAACAAGTTTTTAATTAGCAATATTCTGCTGCCTACTCTATTCACCCCCCCTCTAGAGTATTCTGCTTTACGATTTCGTTCCTACAATTGGTATCAGTGCAGGTTATACAGGTAAAGCAAGATAAAATTGTAGTTATATTCAATTTTTATATAGATCATAGCATTACACATGGCAACTGTGAAATTCACAAGTGAAGGCCAAGCCACAAACAGACCTCCACTGTTTGACGGCACAAACTACACTTATTGGAAAACACGTATGACTTTCTTTTTAAAATCTCTTGATTTTGACTTATGGTCTGTAGTTATTGATGGCTATAAAAAGCCACCTCGTATTAATGTTGATGGTATTTTAGCTGAAAAACCCCATGACAAATATACGAAAGAAGAAAAGAAAAAGGCAAGTCTTGACGCACGTGCTATTAACGCTTTATTTTGTGCTTTAGACAGAACTGAATTTAACAGGGTGTCTACTTGCACAACATCAAACGAAGTATGGAAACTTCTCGAAGTAACCCATGAAGGAACAACACAAGTCAAGGAGTCAAAGATCAGCAGACTTACTCAGGAGTATGAGGCGTTCAAAATGAAGCCAAGTGAATCAGTCACTCAGATGTTTACAAGATTCTTGGATATTGTAAATCCTCTATCCTCACTAGGCAAGGATTACAGTAACCATGAGAAAATTCGTAAACTTCTACGAGCCCTTACAAAGAACTTGATTCCAAAGGCTACAGCAATCATTGAAGGGAACGACCTCTCAACAATGTCTCTAGAAACACTCATGGGTAAGCTACTCACTCACGAGTTAGAACTTCAAGACTTTGAAGATGCTACACCAAAGGAAAAGTCAGAGAAGACGATCGATCTCAAGGCTCAACATAGAATAACCATCGAAGATGATTCTGATGGCAGCGACTCCGACTCTGAAGATCAAGCTCTTCTGGTAAGAAAGTTCAAGAAGTTCATGAGATTTAACAGGAGAACTAAAGACAGCAATAACAACAACAACGAGGAAGATCCTATTTGCTATGGATACAAGAAGAAAGGGCACATGAAGAAAGATTGTCCCTCAGCATCATCATCAAAGAAAAATAGCAAATATGACAAAGGCTACCTGAAGAAATCTACATCAAGGAAGTACGCCAACACAAGCATATGGCATGAAAGTGAAGCCAGCGACTCAGAAGATAAACAATCAGATGACGCTGCAAATGTGTGCTTGATGGCTTGTGATCAGGTAATCACTAATCTTCTATTTGATCCTTATGATAATTTCACCTTTGAGCAACTAGGAGAGTCTTTCAGTGAACTGTTAGTTGATTACAGGAAACTGCGTAGTAAATATGAAACCTCTAAGAAGGTACTCAAAGAGTACAAAGGTGAAATATGAAGACTTACCGACCTACTAGATCAGGTTAGAGATAATGACTCTTCAAATGAGTCTGGTGAGCTTTCTTCTATTAAATTGTTGTTACACGAGACTGTTAAGCTATCCGAAGAAAAATACCAAACTATTATCCAGTTAAAGGAAGACCTATCTAAGGAGAGAAAGAGTCTCCAGTGTGTACAGGTCAGATTAGAATCACTCACATCTGACTATACTAGATTATATGACACTTCCAAAAAGTTGGAAATTAGTTTAGGAAAATGGCCTGAAGTTGCTGCTTCCTATTCTAACACGTGTCAATTACCGAATAATCGGAACACGCCCAACACCGTCAGACCAAACCATACCAAGGCTATGCCCAAGAAGACTAATAAGCATGCATTCTTCTATACTAGAAAACCAAAACCTACCAATAATGCACCTCACACTACTTTCAACACTCAACATGCTAAATGTCATTATTGTGGCAACATTGGTCATATATCTTCTGCATGTAGAATCAGAAAGTTAGTAGATTTAAATGTTTATGCATGGATACCAAAAACTAACCAGTCAGGACCCTACAAGAAATGGGTAGCAAAATTTTTATCTGAAATTGTTTTGTTGGTGGGACACCCTTCACATGCTAGGAGCAAATGGATCCTCGACAGCGGTTGCTCACGGCACATGACCGATGACGCTTCATTATTTGCAACACTGTCGAAGAGAAATAAAGAAGGATACGTCTCCTTCGATAATAAGTTGAGAGGGTACATAATCGGTATCGGTGACATTGGTAAGGCTCCCTATCCAGTGATTAAAGATGTTTGTCTTGTTACCGAGTTAAAACATAATATGCTCAGCATAAGCTATTTAGCTGATCACGGTTATGGCATTAACTTCGTAAAAGATAAATGTACTATTATTGATAGTTCAACTGGCAGTACTATTTTTGAAGGTATTAGGAAAGACAATATATATGTATTCTATTTGTTAGAAGATGCTAACACAGCAGGTAGATGTTTGATGGCCAAAAGTATTGAGAGTCAACTATGGCATATGAGACTCGGTCATGCAAACATGGATACAATTTTAAGATTATCTACGAAGAAGTTGGTATGCGGCTTACCAGATATTTCTTTCAAGAAGGATACGGTATGTAGTGAATGTGAAAAGAACAAAGCTACCAAATCCGCATTCAAATCCAAGAATGCTGTAAGTACCACTAGACCTTTACAATTGTTGCATATGGACTTATTTGGACCCAGCAGAATTACTAGTCTAGGTGGTAAGTTATATACATTTGTCATTATAAATGACTTCTCTAGATATACATGGGTTTATTTTCTTGCACGCAAGAATGATGCATTATCAGAATTTGTCACCTTTTGCAAGAAAGTACAGAATGAAAAAGGGTTCATGATTACTCGCATTCGTAGTGATCATGGCGGCGAATTTGAGAATATAGAATTCAAGCAATTTTGTGACACACACGGTTATCTGCATGAATTCTCTTGCCCTAGGACTCCACAACAAAATGGAGTTATAGAACGTAAGAACAGAACTCTATCTGAAATGGCTAGAGTAATGTTAAACCAGTTTAGTCTACCTAGATATTTATGGACTGAAGCTGTAAATACAGTATGCTATATTCTCAATAGGGTTCTAATTCGACCTATATCGAAGAAGACTCCCTATGAATTATGGTTTGATAGAACACCAAATGTTTCTTATTTCAAAAACTTTGGTTGTAAATGTTTTATTCTGAATACCAAAGATAATTTGAGTAAATTTGATGAAAAGGCCGATAAAGGTATATTTTTAGGTTATTCAGCAAAGAGCAAAGGATATAGAGTCTTCAAAAAAAGAACCATGATCATTGAAGAATCTATTAACGTCAAGTTTGATGAGCTAAATCAACACTTAGACGATGATAAAAATGAAGACATAATCGCACCAAGTACACCTACTGCAAAACCTTCACACAAAGATACATAACCATCACATCAGACATCAGATGAACCTCCAAGCAAAGAAGTCGGAACTAGCAATCTTGAGATTACACCAAAAGAAATGAGATTCTTGGCTAGTCATCCAAAGGACTTGGTAATTGGTGAGATTACCAAGGGTGTAAGTACTCATTCCTCCAATAAAGATATAGCTTCTTGTGTTGCTTTTGTCTCGCAGTTTGAAACAAAAAATATTGATGAAGCATGTAGTGATAATTTTTGGTTAGATGCTATGCAAGAGGAATTAAACCAATTCGAATGGAATCAAGTTTGGGAACTTGTTCCCAAGCCTATTGATCATCCGGTCATTGGCACCCGATGGGTATTCCGAAATAAACTGAACGAGAATGGTTTAGTAACTCGTAATAAGGCTCGACTCGTAGCTCAAGGATACAATCAGGAAGAAGGTATCAACTACGATGAGACTTATGCCCCAGTTGCGAGATTAGAATCCATTCGCATGTTGTGTGTATTTGCATGTTTTCATAATTTTAAATTATTTCAAATGGATGTCAAAAGCGCATTTTTAAATAGTTTTATAAAAGAAGAGGTTTATGTAGCTCAACCACCCGGTTTTACAGATTTCAAGTTTCCTGAATATGTTTTCAAGTTGAAGAAAGCTTTATACGGTTTGAAACAAGCCCCTCGTACTTGGTATGATCGTCTAAGCACTTTTCTACTTGATAACGGTTTTTCAAAGGAAAAAAGGTTGACACTACTTTGTTTATAAAGTCTTTGAATAATAATATTCTTTTGATTCAAGTCTATGTAGATAATATTATCTTTGGATCTACTGATGAATCTCTTTGTCAAGAATTTTTAAAGTGTATGCAGAATGAGTTTGAGATGAGCATGATAGGAGAGCTGAAATTCTTTCTCGGACTGTAAAACAAACAAACCAATAATGGGACATTCATAAATCAAGCAAAGTACACAAAGGATCTATTAAAGAAGTTCGACATGGAAGCAGCAAAATCACTTAGCACTCCAATAGCGACTTCAACCAAGCTAGATATTGATGAACAAGGCAAATCTGTCGACATACGTAAGTATCGAGGTATGATCGGTAGCTTACTATATTTAACTGCTAGTCGACCAGACATTGTGTTTAGTGTTTGCTTATGTGCACGTTTTCAAGCTAATCCAAAGGAATCATATTTGTGCGCAGTTAAGCGTATCTTTCGATACCTTAAAGGCACTTCTTCTGTCGGCTTATGGTATCCCAAAACCACGTCGTTTGACCTAACCGGTTATTTCGATACTGATTTTGCAGGATGCAAAGTAGATAGAAAAAGTACTAGCGGCACATGTCATTTACTAGGAAAAGCTCTAGTCTCTTGGTTTAGCAAAAAATAAAATTTTGTTGCATTATCGACAACCGAGGCTGAGTATATCGCCGCAGGACGTTGTTGTGCACAAATTTTGTGGATGAAACAAATTTTAGAAGACTATGGATTGGATTTTACACATATACCCATTTTCTGTGACAACACTAGTTCTATTAATTTGACTAAGAATCCAGTATGTCACTCTCGTACTAAACATATCGAGATTCGACATCACTTTCTTAGAGATCATCAACAAAATGAAGATATAGACCTTGTATACATAGACACACAGAATCAATTAGCTGACATACTCACAAAACCTCTAGTGGAAGATCGTTTCAATTATTTACGTCGAAAATTAGGAATTTTAGATATCAATAATATTAATTAATTTTGTTTTATTAATTATTTATTCGATACTCATAAACCGTTTTCGAGACAAGCCTAAAAAGAGTCTGTTTGTCACCACGACTACGGTTGAAGCGAAGCGGTATTTAAGAGTTCCCCGGTGAACCTCCATTAGCTGGGACAGTACTCCTACAGCTAATCTGAAACAGATGATGAGTAAAGAATATTAATTTGTAAAATAATATTAATTATATTACTTTGAGATTTAAAATTACTAAACTTTGAATTAAGCATTTGAAACGAATTAATGAAAAAGAATGTGGCCTCATTTGAATTATTTTTTTTGATATATATATAGCCAGGCAACCCTTGGCCAATTCGGCCCGAGTTCGGTCCGAATTTGGCCAGAGTTCGGCTGGGTATATATATACCAGCACCAACCCGAGGCTTCCTTCTTCTTCATTCTTCCCCACATCCTCATAACAGCAGCAGTGCGCCTCCGAAACCCTAGCTTCTTCTCCATCATTGTTCTTCCAATCCGTGTGGAGTTTCTAGTCAAAACTTTGGATTCGTGCGGAGATCGTCATCCTCTACAACATATCCAATTCTTGGAAGGTATAATCCCTTCTTTCCTCCACTTTTCAATACTTTGGATTTCTAGAAAATTTTGGGAAAGAATGCCTAAGTTCAATCCCTTCAAGAGGAAGAAGACCAATGCCAGTGAAGAGGAATCTTCTTCAGATCCACATACGGATTGCCTCTTTTCTTCGGTCCAATCGGACGATGGTGCGTCGGATGAGTTTTACTTTAAAACTTCCGATCAAGCATTATTGTGGTACGCCGATTTTATCATACATACTATTTGCACCGGGTCGCCGATTAAGTGGACAGTCTTTCCAGATCACCGCCCTTACTTTGATGCATTAGGGTTACAATATTTTGTCACCTTACAATTTTCAATTGCCACTAATACCATTAGATTATTCTATTATAATTTTGTGTTAGATACTTTTACAGCGAGGACACGTGTCGGAGGAATTGATATCGAATTCACTGATGAAACGTTAGCGAAAATCCTTGGTATCCCAAATGAAGGTACCCCGCTCGATGACATCACTGATTTGATTTCCCCGATGGCACGACACTCGTTAGTTTCAAGAATGAACTTTGTGCGCCCGCACGCGTTCATCGTGGAAAGTTCAAGGCTAATAACTTGAACTTGTTTAACTACGAATTACATCGTATCATCTATTCGACCTTACTTCCAAAATCCACTTCTAAAGATGATGTCACTGCACTTGAGCTTTCTGCTCTTTATCATATTCTTAAGGGGATTCCTTTTTCTGCCCCTAAGACTATCATTCAGATGATGGGTAGATGTCGCGGGAGAGACCGCAACCTATCTTATGCGATGCTTATTCCTCGCATTTTTCAGAGATTTGATATTGATCTATCTACTTGTGCTGTCGACCCCGAGCCCAAGTTCCATGATGTGACTCAGTTCCAAGCGATTGCCAACTCTTTCGTCGATCTGAGGTTTGCACAGACGGGTCATTCTGCTAGCTCTCTACCACGAGACCCTTCTGTTTCTGGCTACCGTATTGATGACGAGGCGGTTCACTCTCTGTTCCAGCTAGGGAACGCCTATGATTGGTATCGTACTGCTCGTGCCCCTCCTCGTGATTATGTCGGTGAGTTTTACGCTGGTGCCACTCCTCATACTTCTAGCACTGGTACTTCTAGAGCTGGTCCTTTTGGACATACTGGAGCTGCAGCTGATGACGTTGTTGATGATGATGAGTTTTGAGATGTTAGATGTTGAGACTATTACTTTTGTCTTATGTTTACTTGGAAATGCTCCAACATTTCAAGATTTTATCAGTACTTTTTAGTTATTATCAGCACTTTATTATGTGACTATTCATAGACATGGTTTTTGATTATGCATCAGTTTTGGCATCTTAGTCTATTATTCAGCACTTTATTTGTTTCAGTTTTTATTCTAGCACTTTATTAAATACTGCATATGACAAATACATGCCTGTGTTGTGTTCTCTAGACTATCTGTTTTCCTTTACTATTTATACCATGCCTGTAATGATTATTCCTATATTTTTTATTGTGTTTCTTCACTGTTTGTTACTTATGCATTTATTGCGGGGGAGATTTCTTTTTTGCAATTATTTTGCTAAGTGACAACGGGGGAGAAATAAGGATCTAACATTTTTGTGAATACAAGTTATGAACAATTTCTTTTGATTACTATTTTGAATTGATTCCAAGCTTAGATGTTATATCGGGAAGGTTTGTCAATTATCAAAATGGGGGAGATTGTTGGCCCATTGGTTATGGTTAAACCTGATTTTAATAATTGATCAAACTCTGTCTCATATAAATGCAAGTCAACTCAGATGTTTACCTATGACGTTTTGGATACTTCTCAACAATGGATATCAACAATGTTCAAGACTGAAGTCGTTTGCCATTCAGAATGTACTTCCTGTTAAGCAATGTAATTTTTCATTTTATTGAGTCTAGGAATACATTGTACACCGAGTAGTACTAGCAAATAGGCTATCCGAAAATATTTTTCAAAACTATCCTATTCCTTTACAAATGACCTACGTTTTTTGAAAAACATTCTTTTTATAAAAAGCTTCTGAAGAATTTTTTCAAAAAGCTAAAAATTTATTTTCTCCAAAAATGTACTGGCAGAACCCAAGGAGAACTCGGCCAGAGTTCAGCCAGAGTTTGGCCATTTGGAACGTTAGTGAACGTTGGGTTTTTGAACTTGGTCATCCTTCAGTTACGGTTTGTTACAAAGAGTTCTGTCCGAATTCTGCCCGAATTCTGTCAGAGTTCTGTCTTTGGAAAAACTATAAATAGAGAAGTATTTCGATCATTTCAAATCACCAATTCACTTTCAATCTCTTCTCTTCCTGAGCTTACATTCTTCCAAAAAGTTCTAAAAAGCTTTCATTTTCAAATCCCAAGCCAGTTATAATCCTCTAGTCGATTTGACAGCGCATTACGGTTTAGAAGTTTCAGAGCGATTGTAATCAGAGGCTCGATAGAAGATTCAACTCTTCAAAATTGAAGTTGGTCGAGTTCTTCGTATCAAAGCTCGCATCTGTAGAAGTTGCAAGGACTTCGTATGAAAACTTGTGGGATTTTTCAATAGTGGATTCAACTGGAAGCTAGAGTTCTTCCGACTGGACTAGTCCTCACAAGAGGGAAACCAGTATAAATCTCGGTGTTTGCGTTTGCCTTATGATCACTTTTAATTTCTGTCATTTACTTTTTGATTATTATTATATCTTTGATCTAACTGCTAACAAGTTTTTAATTAGCAATATTCCGTTGCCTACTCTATTCACCCCCCCTCTAGGGTATTCTGCTTTACGATTTCGTTCCTACACCATTAACATAAAATAGAGTACAAACAAAGACAATAGATTATGCATAGCCCTTTCTCTGCTTATAAACCTCATCAAATTCTTTCCTACCCTAGATTATGTTGGAGATCGAACACACCTTACAAGCGTTTCGATACCGTGTCTGAGACGTTGTCGTAGCAAAAGCTTAGGCCAACCCATCTAAAATAACCAACCCCCGTCTAACCAACACCAAGCATAGATAAAGACAAGTATATGGTGGTGATTATGTCACCTGGATAAATCTCAATCTACATAACTCTGATACAAGTTTGAAAAAAACAATGTTGAACCCTTTGTCCTAATAGGTTCAACTCTCTCACCACACTCGAGAAAAACAACAAAGATTACAATCAAAACACTCACCAACCCAAAGCAATCTTCCTAATTGAAGTTGACGACTCCTCGATCAGATCTCCTTCTTTCTTCTGTCTTTTGTGACGAAGCTCTAAGAGCAAAGTATGAACTTTCTTTTAGATCTCCTGCAGACGAGCACCCTGAATATCAACTATGTACTATATTTTGGGCCCCACCCTCACCTCATATATATAGGATGAGAAAAATCGTATTCTAGGTTATAATAGGAACCCTAAGATAAGAATTCAATTACGCCTAAAATAGCCATCAATATCCTATTTTAGATCATAATAGGATTTCCTAAATAGGAAACCCTAAAATAAGAATTCTATTACATCTAAAATATGTCCAAATCTAATCAAATTAAATATATAATAAGATTTGGACTCCACAAGTATGATGTTACCAAATTCAGACTTGACTCCAACAATGTCTCCCTCCAGTCTAATGCACGGGTGTTGACCCCATGGCTCCTCAACTCCACTCCAAGTTTGTCATCATGTGACAGAGTTTCTGCTTTTCCATGCCACAGATCTACAAAACCCGAGCTGCTTGCATCTACATTCTTCTCTAGCTCCTCGACCATTACGTCAACAATAGCTGCCATGCGTAGCACCTCCTACACCACTGGGATCCTGTTGATATCAATAGCACGACCAAGACCGAGGTTCCTGACAGTCAGACTCACCGCAATTCTCAGTTGCCTGTCTCCAACATTCTTTTCCACCGGAACGTGCTATCGTTCCATCGAGCTTCTTTACCTTTGGTTGGCCCAACTATGCGGACGGTACGGTACTCTTGAGATTCGAGCTCCTGAACCTGTCCACCTTTGTGTCCGACATTGTAGCGCCCCGTACACATGCATCCTCGAGCAAAATATTATGTACTGTGCATGTCATCGATAACCTACAGCTCCTCCAGAACTGTGTCAATGGAGATGCACATGTCTCAGATTGAGTTTATTGCAAACCTTGATCTTCCCCTTCACTTCGAACTACTGAAATCGATGTCGCTTCATGAAGCATTGTCAAACCACTCGTCACTAAAACCTGAACTGCAGAGTAACCTGATCTGTGTCAATGTACTTGTCATAAATCCTAACTCCGAACGGAGGACAAGTATAAGATATGATATAACTCAATCACAGTCTAAGCACGATAGGATAACACAGAAGTCTATACTAAACTCAAAGCAACAACTTAAATAAACTTCTAAAATAATAATAGCTCAAACAATCTCAAATACAACTCAAATTTCTACTTATTATAATACAAGTTCCAACAGAGAAAACTAAACCATAAACTAGCAATCTACTGCAAGCTCTACTGGTCCTCTAGGCTAGATGTGAATCTCCAGGTTACCTGTAATATTTTCAACAGGTCCAATCAGGACAGGAATGAGCACAATACATCTCACGTAGTTCATACCATGACAGGAAATGTAAGCATGCTATATAGTAAGATACATGAAATGCTGAAGAATATACATGAAGTAAAATAGATGACTACAAGGAAATATCTAATATAAGCAAAGAACTATCAGTGGCTAGTGATGTAGAGTACAAGATAGACATGTGGACGACTTGAATTTGTACATGATTACACTAAAGAGTTTGCACATGATTACACTACTTTGAAATTGTTCACATGACCATTTATACTCTTCCGTACCCCAATCAATACATAAAGATCCAGACAAGTTATGTTATTGCACATAATTTCATATAGGGGCCCATAAATTGGTGCACATGAAGTATACATGGGGGCTCTTTGAACATGAGAGTACATGAATCACAAGAGTGCACATGAATAATAAAAGTACATGAATATATGATGTACGTAAAATGCACATGACATGACGTATCCCGATGCTCCCGAGGGGGATAACATCTCATGAAAAGATCCATATAGTACCAATCCGTGTTAACAACATGACAGCATCAAGTAATCTAGAGCCAGAATATAAATCCTAACAAGTATAAAACGGTCAGAGAATGTACTCGCCTGATACCCTGAACAGCTGATATGAAAAGATGGCCAACTGAAGTCACAGAGTCCTAGTTAGAGAAACACAGGTTATAAAGGGTTCAATTTATATGGTCGTTGAAATTATAATGCAATCTACATAAGTCTAAATCAATCTAGATCAAATTCAACTCTTGGTCAACTCTGGTCAACAATCTAGTCAAACTAGGGCAACTAGTCTAATGTGGTCAAACTAGTTAGGGTTTGGTCAACAATGGTCAAACTAGTCTAGGTTAGTCAATTCTAGGTCTAAACAAGTCTATAGCCTAAACAATCAAGTATACTAGTACCATTGCTATCTAACACATAGCCTAAATCAAGGCATATAGCTAACCACATAGCTAACAAGGCACACAAACTTAGTTATATAATATACATTACATATATATATATATCACATATATCCTTACCCATATAGTACCACCCTAACACATACATATAGATATCATATATCAAGTATATACATATCCTCTCACTATGAACCATAACCTATATCTATACTCTCATAATATATATAGATACTATATAACCCAAAAATATATAAACCTATCTATATAACCCTTCCACAATCTAACATCAGCTACTCAAACTCAAACACTTAGACACTAACCCACTAACCCTAGAATACCATATCAACCTTGGTCATATTGGCATCCCAAAACTAATACCTTGGTCATAAGGTAAACTAATCATTTACCTTGAAGGTAAAGGTAATTCATATTTATCTTAAGAGACTAACTTAGTATCATGAGATACCAAGATACCCCTCAAATATCTAATTAATTATCTAATGTACTAACATAACATCTTAACTAATATCTAACATATAACCTATAGAGACTAACTTGCTAATATACCAATATCTAGAACTAACATAACCTACTAACATATCAATATCTAACGTAGTAGATATCTAACATCAAACTATCTAACAACATATCAAATATCTAACAAAATACTAACCTCTACTATCTAACTAACACTCATACTAACAAATATAACTTACACTAACATATAACAAACTCTAACATATCTAACCATCTATTAACCAACATTTAACAAACATACTAACATATATAACTTAACAATAATATATATGTACTATACCATACATATACTCGACAACCTATGATACCTACATACACTTAATATCCATACTACATAGGTTCATAGGTTACACAAAATGCCTATATCGTATAGTCACTCTTCTATTTACAATTAATACTATACCAATTGGGCCTTCACTAAATTCTAGAATTAAAGTATGTTGTAGCCCTTCGTATTAGCTTTCCGAAACTTCAAACGGATCGTATTTTCGTGTCCGTAAGCTTCCGAAATTGCGAAAACATCGAAACGCATTCGTCTTTCGTACAACTGACACTCAAACAGTTCTACAGAAAGTTCTATAATGCATTTGACCTATAAAAATATATATTTGGAAAGCTAACTTCGATACTTTAAAAAAAAGGGGAGATTAATCGGAGTTCTAAGCTAAAAGTTATAACATTTCTAAGTTGCTATGACTACTAAAAACGTGGATGAATATTATGACGAATTTGGGTTGTTTCGACAAAAGAAACACATCTCACTCTCCACACCACTCAAGACACACATCAAACCACACTCCCCTCTCCTCTAACACAAGCACACCACTAACAACATATCCACACACATCTAAATATATGAAATATATCTAACATACCTATTATATATATACAAAACAGTCCATTATATAAAGAGACACTAAAATGACAAGTTGAGGCTAAAAATATGACATATAGACGAAATCACTTTGATCTAACCATGGGTATCCAAATAAAACACATTCTAACCATCCTAACTAACATCAATCTATCCTCTAACATGTGTAAAAGTGAAATTAAAATGCAATTAAACCTATTAGACATTAAACCAAACACATGAGGTGTCCTAATTTGAGATCTAATAAGTAGGACACAAGACACAATTCAAACTTGCTCTAGAGAGCTCCAAATGGCCAAAAACTTGTATCTAAAGGGGTACATGCATGGGGGTGGATCCTATGGATTAAAACTAACTAATATGCATAGGAAATTAATTTAGATGGTTGGTTTTACCTATTGGGAGTGCGATCCCAATGATACTCTCAAGGACACGACTCCGATACGAAGATCCTTCCAAAATGGACACTCCTCCTTACACTTTGATCCAAATCTTTGCTAGCACCCTTCCTTGATAGTATGAGAAGGTTGGATGGAAGTTTTGGTGGAGGAATGAAGAAATTTGGAGATCAAATCAAAGAGGGAAGCTCTCTAATTTGGGGAAGAACACTTTGTGAAGGCATAGAGGCAAGATGGAATAAAATAAAAGAAAGGGAGGCTAACCTACCTATAGTGGCTGCCATTAAACCCTATTTGGTCCTTGGGGGAAAGCCCAATAAGGTCTCAACTAGTCCTCTTGGTTAATTTTAAGTTAGGTTCAAGTTTGGGATGAAAAGGGTTAAATTTAAGCCTCTAATTTAACCAATCTAACAAGTGTGATTAGTCTAAACTTACTAAATTAATTAGTGGGATTTGTGGGCCATGACTAACTAATCTTGGGGTCCCGTCTAGAGTCTAAGTTACCCGGGTCACTAACACAAGTCGGAACGAAACGAAACTCAAATCCGACTAAACAAATCCCGTAAAATTAATATTAAAATATAAAAATTTCTAAAATATTAAAATATAAAAAATGACCAAAATCACAATACATCAATTTAAATATTATTAAAATAATCTAAAATTTATCAATTAATCAAAATTCTAAATAATTCAAAAGTCACAAAATGACCAAAATACCGTTAGCCTAAAAAGTTGTAATTAGTCATTCTAATCATATGGTTAGGCCCCCATGGTCATGGTTAGTCTCTAGGCTCAACAGTTATAGGGTTCACTAGCTAACACATCAAAATTATAATTCACCAATTTTAAATAGTATTAAATTAATTAAAAATCCCCATAAATTATAAATCCTATTATTAAATAATAAAATTTTACAAAAGTTCAAAATTACCCATATTTCAGAAAAGTGGGTGGTTACAAATTTACCCTCCTTAGAAAAATTTTGTCCTCGAAATTAAGATGGTCGTACTCCTTCTAGAGTCTCGTCCCCAACAATCATGGTTTTAGAAGCTCATCTAAATCATGCAATTTGAAAGAATAACATACAGGATCATGGCAGGCAATATCAGTCTGAGGTCTCATCTAGCTATACTAGCCATACTACAGCACAAGGCAATCACAAGGTATCGAAACATACATGCAAGGGGTGAAACAAAATATCACAAAAGACATGCTAAAGCCTAGGTCGAAAACTCACCTCAAATTAGGTCTGTAACTAAAACTCCCTCCTAGAAGCAGGGCCTAAATTCTCAAGATATTTCTCATGAATCATGCTCTTGTTAAAACTCTTATTCCTTTTTTCTGATCTTACTCTCCCTTATCCACTTAATCATCCCAAAAATTTAAATTTCTACACCTTGTCCTAACTTGGATCTAAAATCTCTAGATCAAAGTCTATGAAATCCTCGAACTTGTTCAAATCACTGTGAATTTATTCGAAGCTAATACTACTATGTCATGCAGGAAATTATTCTTTATTATAAAATCGACCTTCCTATTTCTTTCACGTACACCTTCAAATGTTATTCTTCTTAAATTTTAAAACCTCCACAAAATCTTTAAATTTTCCTATAACCCAAAATCCTTGTGTTCACTCTGTCCTCTTACCAACATCTTATTCAATTTTGGTATCATCATCGCTTCCTAGTTACATTCTCTTCTCCATTTCTAAATTCCTAAATTTAGCATCACAATCTTAAGTAAAATATCTCGAGAATCAATAACCTAAAATTATTCAAGGCCACAAAATAAACCGACCTCGAATATCCTTGTTGTTTCTAAAGTACATCTACTAAATATTCTGTTCTAACCATCAATATATCCTACTATCCTTCTGGTGAGCCGGAGGGGTCACTACCTCCTGAGCAGACTAACATCCTATATGAAACTGATAGTCAAAATTAACAGAAATTTAACTATAAAGGGTTACTAGTCTAATGTCAGCTAGACTACCATACCTAAGAATAAGTCCTAATACAAGCTATCAAACCATTATATTATGAAAGAGTTATATCTAATGAAGTTCTACAAAGAATTTGACTAGTTATCTGAAGTTATCCCTACTCCTAAGTTAATTTATAATGGGAAATAATTTATTTATTTTGAAAGACTGAAACAGAAGGTAGAGATGATATGTTCAAAAATCCTTCCAAGATACAATCTAATAATCATATGGTCTGTCCAATCATGATACTCCTTCTAGGTCAAACCCCTAACAATCAAGGTCTAGAAAATTTTATCTAAAAGCTCACAAACATGGTCCTAATGGTCATGATTTCATAGTCTCGAACAGGGTTACTATACTATCTATCACAGCACAATACATCCTGACAGGTACTAATAGAAACACACAACAAGATGGAAAAGAATGACAGGAAGGACAGACTTGCTAACTCGTCACCCGCAGCATTGGTCTCCACGACCGTTCGTGCAAAAGTCCTGCCCCTCTGTGGTATATCCCTCTGATGATGCGGGGCATGGTTCTACTCTACAGGTGGCCTAGCTCCCTCTATCTAATCCATAACTTAAGCAACATCTATGCTGATATCCTACTCCATACTAGGGCACCATCTATATGGTATCTATTCTGCAATCTGATAATCATACCCGTCTATTCAGAACCATGTTACCAAAATTCTCGTTACGCCAGTAAGTACAATAGCGATAATCCATAGAGTCCGCAACTAATGTACCTACCTCTAGAATCATGGTATTTAAAATTTTTGTATTGCCGCTAGCTTGGCTGCAAAAACTTTAAATTCCCACACCCAAGAAATACATCCAAAATCAGACTCTATCTCATCGTCAAACCAGCTAATATGGCTGTAAAAGACTCTAGATTCCATGACTGAGGCAACCTAGCCAATAATGTTATCTTGGTAGAAAATTAAGTCAATAAGGAATACCAAGAATCAAATTCAACGATGAACAAGGAAGTAGACAAAAACTGTCGGAATCGAATTTCGATATAGTTTATAATGAGATTCTCAAGGATCATCCCAGGAATCTTCTCAAGTAGTCCTAACTGTGATTGAGTACTCTCTCAACTAAAGTCTATTCCTTATCTCTTACTGCAGGCATGCAGCAGTACAACTAATCGTCATACTACCACGACTTTGCACTAATGCGAATCTCGACCTGCATAGGCCACCACTAAAAACGTGTCACGATTCGCACCCAGTGTAGGGATACGAGAAGTGGGTACATCCAGCCTACGCCACAGAATCAACGGCAGAACGATGTTCAAGGTCGCTAACTAAACAACTCGTGTAATATATATAATATACCTGTCATAAATCTTAACTTCGAACGGTGGACAAGTATAAGATATGATATAACTCAATCACAGTCTAAACACGATAGAATAACACAGAAATCTATACTAAACTCAAAGCAACAACTTAAATAAACTTCTAAAATAATAATATCTTAAACAATCTCAAATATAACTCAAATCTCCACTTATTATAATACAAGTTCCAACAGAGAAAACTAAACCATAAACTACCAATCTTCTCCAAGCTCTACTGGTCCTCTAGGCTAGCTGTGAATCTCCAGGTTACCTGTAATATTTTCAACATGTCCAATCAGGACACGAACGAGCACAATATATCTCACACAGATCATATCATGACAGAAAATATAAGCATGCTATAGAGTAAGATACATGAAACGCTAAAGAATATAAATGAAGTAAAAGAGATGACTGTAAGGAAATATCTACTATAAGTAAAGAACTATCAGTGGCTAGTAAGGTAGAGTACAAGATAGACATATGAACGACTTAAATTTGCACATGATTACACTAAAGAGTTTGCACATGATTGCACTACTTTGAAATTGTTTACATGACCATTTATACTCTCCCGTACCCCAATTAATACACAAAGATCCAGACAAGTTATGTTATTGCACATGATTTCACATAGAGGCCCATAAATAGGTACACATGAAGTATACATGGGGGCTCTGTGAACATGAGAGTACATGAATTACAAGAGTGCACATGAATGATGAAAGCACATAAATACATGATGTACGTGAAAAGCATATGACATGACGTATCCCGATGCACCCGAGGGGGATAACATCTCATGAAAAGATCCATATAGTACCAATCCGTGTTAACAAAGTGACAACATCAAGTAAAGTAATCTAGAGCCAGAATATAAATCCTAACAAGTATAAAACGGTCAGAAAATGTACTCGCCTGATACCCTGAACAACTGATATGAAAAGATGGCCAACTGGAGTCATAGAGTCCTAGTTAGAACAACACAGGTTATAAAGAAGCCTAAATCAAGACTTTGGTCAACAATGGTCAAACTAGGGTAACCAGTCTAATGTGGTCAAACTAGTTAGGATTTGGTCAACAATAGTCAAACTAGTCTAGGTTAGTCAATTCTAGGCCTAAACAAGTCTATAGCCAAAACAATCAAGTATACTAGTACCATTGCTATCTAACACAGAGCCTAAATCAAGGCACATAGCTAAACCACATAGCTAACAAGGTACACAAACTTAGTTATATAATATACATTACATATATATCACATATATCCTTACCCATATAGTACCACCCTAACACATACATATAGATATCATATATCAAGTATATACATATCCTCACTATGAACCATAACCTATATTTATATACTCTTATAGTATATATATATATATATATATATATATATATATATATATATATATTTATACTCTTATAGTATATATAGATACTATATAACCCAAAAATATATATACCTATCTATATAACCCTTCCACAATCTAACATCACCTACTCAAACTTAAACACTTAGACACTAATCCACTAATACTAAGGTACCATATCAACCTTGGTCATATTGGCATCCCAAAATTAATACCTTGGTCATAAGGTAAACTAATCTTTTACCTTGAAGGTAAAGTTAATTCATATTTATCTTAAGATACTAACTTGGTATTATGAGATACCAAAATACCCCTCAAATATCTAATTAACTAAGTATCTAATGTATTAACATAACATCTTAACTAATATCTAACATATAACCTATAGAAACTAACTTGCTAACATACCAATATCTAGAACTAATATAACCTACTAACATATCAATATATAACATACTAGATATCTAACATCAAACTATCTAACAACATATCAAATATCTAACAAATACTAACCTCTACTGTCTAACTAACACTCATACTAACAAATATAACTTACACTAACATATAACAAACTCTAACATATCTAACCCTCTACTAACCAACCTCTAACAAACATATTAACATATATAACTTAACAATAATATATATATATGTACTATACCATACATATTATCGACAATCTATGATACCTACATTCACTTAACATCCATACTACATAGGCTCATAGATTACACAAAATGCATATATCGTATAGTCACTCTTCTACTTAAAATTAATACTATAACAATTGGGCCTTCACTAAATTCTAGAATTAAAGTATGTTGCAGCCTTTCGTATTAGTTCTGAAACTTCAAACGGATCGCATTTTTGTGTACGGAAGCTCCCGAAATCGCGAAAACATCGAAACGTATTCGTCTTTCGTACAGCTGACACTCAAATAGTTCTATAGAAAGTTCTAGAATGCATTTGATATATTAATTTATATATTTGGAAAGCTAACTTCCATACGGTTCTTTTAAAAAAAAACGGAAGCTTAATCGGAGTTCTAAGCTAAACGTTATAACATTACTAAGCTGCTATGGCTACTAAAAATGTGAATAAATATTATGACGAATTTGGGTTGTTTGGACCAAAGAAACACATCTCACACTCCACACCACTCAAGACACACATCAAGCCACACTCCCCTCTCCTCTAACACAAGCACACCACTAACAACATATCCACACACATCTAAATATATGAAATATATCTAACATACCTATTATATATATACAAAACAGTCTATTATATAAAGAGACACTAAAATGACAAGTTGAGGATAAAAATATGACATGTAGACTAAACCACTTACATCTAACCATGGGTATCCAAATAAAACTCATTCTAACCATCCTAACTAACATCAATCCATCCTCTAACATGTGTAAAACTGAAATTAAAACACAATTAAACCTATTAGACATTAAGCAAAACACATGAGGTGTCCTAATTTGAGATCTAATAAGTAGGACACAAGACACAATTCAAACTTGCTCTAGAGAGCTCCAAATGGCCATAAACTTGAATCTAAAGGGGGTACATGCATGGAGGTAGATCCTATGGATTCAAAACTAACTAATATGCATAGAAAATCAATTTAGAGGGTTGGTTTTACCTATTGGAAGTAGGATCCCAATGATACTCTCAAGGACACGGCTCCGATACGAAGATACTTCCAAAATGGACACTCCTCCTTGTACTTCGATCCAAATATTTGATAGCACCCTCCCTTGATAGTATGAGAAGGTTGGATGTAAGTTTTGGTGGAGGAATGAAGAGATTTGGAGATCAAATCAAAGAGGGAAGCTCTCTAATTTGGGGAAAAACACTTTGTGAAGGCAAAGAGGCAAGATAAAATGAAATAAAAGGAAGGGAGGCTAAACTACCTATAGTGGCTGCCATTAAACCCTATTTGGGCCTTGAGGAAAGCCCAATAAGGCCTCAACTAGTCCTCTTGGTTAATTTTAACTTAGGTTCAAGTTTGGGATCAAAAGGGTTAAATTTAAGCCTCTAACTTAACCAATCTAACAAGTGGGATTAGTCTAAACTTATTAACTTAATTAGTGGAATTTGTCGGCCATGACTAACTAATCTTGGGGTCCCGTCTAGAGTCTAAGCTACCCGGGTCACTAACACAAGTCGGAACGGAACGAAACTCAAACCCGACTAAACAAATCCTGTAAAATCAATATTAAAATATAAAAATTTCCAAAATATTAAAATATAAAAATGACCAAAATCACAATACATCAATTTAAATATTATTAAAATAATCTAAAATTTACCAATTAATCAAAATCCTAAATAATTCAAAAGTCACAAAATGACCAAAATATTCTTAGTCTAAAAAGTTGTAATTTTTCATTCTAATCACATGGTTAGATCCCCATGGTCATGGTTAGTCTCTAGGCTCAACGGTTATAGGGTTCACTAGCTAACACATCATAATTATAATTCACCAATTTTAAATAGTATTAAATTAATTAAAAATTCTCATAAATTATAAATTCTATTATTAAATAATAAACTTTTACAAAAGTTCAAAATTACCTTCATTTCAGAAAAGTGGATGGTTACACTCGATTCTGGCAAAGTCTTGCACAAACTTCCTGTAGTAGCCTACTAGCCTAAGAAACATCGAATCTCTGCTACTGACTTGGGAGTGGCCCACAACTTCACTTCTTCAATCTTCTTAGTATCTACCGGTATTCCATCCCAAGTTACCACATGTCCCAGAAATTTTACTCTATCTAGAAGAAACTCATATTTCGAAAGTTTTTCATACAATTTTTCCTTTCTCAGAGTTACTATCGTCAAATGCTCCTTATTCTCCTTTGGGATCTTCGAGTAGATCAAGATATCATCTATGAAAACCACCATGAACTTGTCTAAGTAATGGTGAAAAACCTTATTCATAAGGTTCATAAAGACAACTGGGGCATTGGTGAGTCCGAAGAGCATAACCAAGAACTCATATTGTCTATACCTGGTGTTAAAGACAGTCTACGAAATATCATGTTCCCTGATTTTATTCTGGGAGACTGGAGCTGCTCATGGCACTAAACTAATAGTGAACTCCACGTCTCGGTCTGGTGGCAACCCCGACTAACCTTTAGGAAAGAAATCTAGGAATTTTGCAATGATAGGATACAATAATTCCTTTTCTTCTACCACAGCTCCAAAGTTAACCTGTTCTAGCCTTTCTGTTGTAATTCTTCTGCTTCAAATGGTGAACTCTTTGGTGATCTGAACATCACCTTCCCCTTGTGAAAATCTATCACTACAAAATGCTCACTCAACCAATCCATCATGAGGACTACATCGAATCTCGGGAGTAGCATTACGAGGAATTGGGCTCTGAATTCCCTTCAAACTATACTAATTGGGAAGTCACACATATCACTAACTGGTACTACTCCTCCTCCTGTAATAATCTGACAGATCCTCTTAGTAGGTACTAGGGCAAAACCATATCTAATGCAAAAACTCAAGGGATAAAAAACTATGTGTGGCACCTGAGTCAAACAATACAACGACAAAAAATGACTAGAGTAGTATAGAACCTGTAATCATGTCTAGAGCAGCCTCATCCTCCTCAATGGCCATAACAAAAGGTCACCCCTGCAGTGGTGCACCTCTCTGCTGCTGCTGGTGGTGAATGGATTCGCGGAAGAGGTATAGAGCACCCGACTTTTTTTGGAATAGGAATTAATTTCTAAGCAGACGACTTTTGTTGGAGAGTAGCAGGGTGTGATGGGCCTGGGAGGCCTAGAGGGGGTTGTCTTAAGAAGAGGGGATTGCCCAAGCCCGTAGGCTGCTAAAATTCACACAACTAGATAGGAATAGTCCAACCGTAATGCTTCGCACGACGACCATCGAAATTAATTTGCGATGTCATGGCGACCATCTTGATCGCTAAAAAAATCATTGGTCAAAGTTTTTTAGCAACAAGAATAAAAAGAAAGGTCAAGGGGGGAGAGCGAGGAAAGGAGAAAAATATAGGATTAAAGAGATTCTACAAGACTGAGTGCTTTATCCCCGTAGAGATCAACAATCAATCCTAGTCAAGACTTACTAGGATGTTGACTCAGTTTCGACACTCTTAACTGAGTATTTTAGACTACAATAGAAGACTTAATGCATATTTAGATTCTGTAATTGATAACATTCATGGATCAGTTATAGGATCTAGTTTGGATTATAAATTTTAACGACTCTTTAAAGTGCCTCCGAAAACGTATCAGCCACAAAATTAAGTCCCAACCAAGCCATTTTTTAATGGACCAATATTGTTCAAGGCTCAAATATCTCCATGATGAACATTCGAGCCTTATCTAACCATGAAAAAAGAAAGAAAATATGAATTAAAATATCATGAGTATGTTGTGGTATTCAATATTGATATCCAATGCGTAGATTCTTCATCCAAATATAATTTATTGAAACGTTTACAGAATAATTAATTAAAGTAACTGTGTAATTTACTACTAACAATGAAAATTACATTTTTATGTGTTTTATGTAAGAAGGCGGAAGTTCTCCTGCAAGGAAGGAAGAGATCAGAAGTAATGCTCTTCTAGGCTGATCGCTCGAAACCTTGTTGCCTGCTCCCCTAACGGTTGCTAATGTCAATCCATCATATTCCTCGACATAACCTCCAACCTGGAAAAATATAGTTTTACAAATCTTGATCAATATGAAAACTATTTGATGAACATATAGTTAGCAATTGGATAAGCATATTAAAACTACCTCTTTTTTAAGGTACCATGGCCGCCATGAGTTCTTGACAGGCAATCCAAGAAATTTTATCGAGTATCTCGTAGAAGTTATTGGAACCATCCCATCCAAATCACCACTAAGAGAAATTTAGAATCTCAATATGAGCATAATATTTTGTTTAGGTAGCAACATGAATAGAAAACTATATATGTATACAAATGTCTTATTATAAGAAAATTACCTATACAACCAAAAACGTATGCCACTCGAAATGAGTTGCTTAATAGTAGGCAGCACCGTATCAGGCCTATCAGTCCATACAGTAATGACATCACTGATAGTAGTTCAAGACAAACCACAGATATGGAAATTAGACATTAGAATCATCATGCAATCATTAATATAGTGAAGTAACAACTGTCAACCTAGAACTACCTGCATCTTTTCCAATCATAAGGCAATCCTGTAACATTTGCATGAAATTCCTTCTGAACATTTGGGCTATTCAGATAGGTATGAACGTTGTCATCCGAACAAGGATCAAAGTCTCTTATCTAATTAGAAGAAAATTTAGTAAATAAATACATATATTGTTTAATAAAGTAACCTAAAATATATATAGACATCAAATTAATCACCAAATTTACTTACTATTTTATGCTCAGATTGCCTTGAACTACTTGAACTATGACACAACGGGGCATAAATGTTGTACGGATAAATGTCTCCATGTTCCGGATAGACCTTGGTTAGAGCATCATGACATTCAGTTGATAGCTCATTACTTGAGAAGTTGCACTTGGATTGAATCACAGAATATGTCTCCTCAGAGATGAGCGCATGATTCCACAAAAAATCATACACTCCCATCTTATTAGATAGGTCATCAACATAGGCATTCCCGATCTGAAGGTCAAAGAAAAAAAAAACAAAGGTAAAAAGAAGAAGAAACCTTCTGATTCATATTCTAGTGTTTCCCTCTTGAGAAAAAAAATCAAATCCCGTAGGTTACCGCTATGCCTCGAAGATTAATGATAGTGTTTTTGCTGATCTTATTATTTTGTAGGATAGTGTAGGCAAGTTGGGTTGCATAATGGCCTGCATAGCCCACTCCGGTAATAAAGAAGTCACGGCTCTTGTACTGTGGGAATCTTTCCAACCAATTTATAAGAAAAGTATAGGAATCTTCTGCGGTTATCTTATCTCCACTCTTCTCATAATCAGAAGTTGTGTTTGAATATGAATACCCAACCCCAGCGGGTGATTCCAAGAAAAGCACATTTGCCACTATGTCATTGAAACACATGATAAGAAATAAATTGGCATAGCTTAATCATAGGTCATTACATAAATATGTTAAGTTTAAGAAACATACCATGGTTCCATGCATATCTATTTTTGGTAAGTGTCTTGCCATCGCTATTTACTCGAAAGGGTCCAAGTTCCTCCATGGCTCCAAAACCCAAGGATGAGCAAGTGGGCCCTTTGCATCATGCAAAACATCCAAAAAAAAACACATCTAATCATAATATTCTATGACAATGATCAATGTGCCATAATCTAGGTAAGGTGTACCCACGGTTGAGTCTATCACAAGTGTGGGATTTAGTTTTGAAAATGAAGTTTTTGTTAATAGAGGTATGACAGACAAATCAAATTAAAATAAAGATTTGACATTTAGGATTTGGTTTGGACATGCATGTATCTTTTGAAATTACCAACAAAAAAGCAAACATTTAAATTATTAATTAATCTTTTCCAATAGTCTATCAGTTCAGTCTTATGCCTAACATTTCATTCAAATATAATCTAACAAATCTTAAATATAGTATAAACATTAGTTTGATTCAATCCGACTTGTATAATCAATCATAAATTTATCTTAACAAAATAATTTTATTAAGATTTTTTTTATTTACAGGTAACTAGAAAAAAAATGGAATGACTTTTGCCAAAACTGACCTAAAACCAAGACCCAAAGAATATTCCCACAACTTAAATATGAGTTTTGGTATCAATGGGCCATAGAGATTAGGAGTCAATAGTATGCAAGTGAAGTATTATCACATTTGTTAAGATGGATTTTTATTTCATACATGGTTTCCAAAACTCCATTGTGACAGTCATATGCCACTTAATAAGGAAAAGTGTCGAAAAGAAGTTGGAACCAAGATTATGTAAATATTAGTAACTTACAATTCCATGCAAAAGTTGTCACCGCATGATGAAACTATAGTTACAAAACTGGAGTTATATTGAAATGAAATTTTGCTAACTCCACTTTTGGGATTTATTTCGGACAAAATTGTAGATTGTCCAAACTACAAATCATTCTCTAATGCATTAGCGTTAAGAAATTTGGAGTATGGGTGACAAACTCCATCAAATTCCAATTTCAAGAAAATTAGGGTTTGGTGGAGTAATTAGACCTCCAAACTCGAAAGTACTTACATAATTGAGCTGTCAAGGTTTTAGATTTTTATGATATTGTGGTTGATGATAATGAATAATGTTAATTTGCATATTAAATTATAAAGGATATTATGGATTCTTAAGATATTAATTTTTTTAAATTAGAATGGTAGAATTTTAGTGTTCCATGAAATTATAGATTATAATTATGGACATTTACCTAGTGAATTTCAAAATTTAATTTTTCTCATCATTTCGACGCTCTAAACTAAAAAATGTCTCCAAAACCTCCAAAAGTAAACTGCAAACTCCACTTAACTTAAGTGGAGTTCCATAACTTGAAACAACAGTTTCAAGTAACAAAACTTCATCATAAACTTAACTCAATTTAATAAAACTTTATTTCCAAATTAGGTCTTAGGGTACCAGTGTATCGCTTTGTATCATCAGTAAAAAAACTCATTTACCTCAATGATGCAATTTTTCGAAGGTGAAATAAAATAAACTTTTACAGATTCAAAATGAGGAAAAGAGAGAAAATATTGGGAAATCAGTATTATGATTCTATTAAATTATTTTCTTATTTATTGATTCTCGTGAGTTTAAAAGTGATTTATAGAAAAAAATAATGCCATAGAATATTTTAGGCATTGGTTAACTTTAAAAAAACTTTGTATATTCACAAATCAATGTTAAGTTAACTAACAAAAGACAACTAAAATATTGGAAAACATGTTATCCTATATAACAATATACCTCCATTTAACCACAAAACAAGAGGTTTGCTAGAAGCGTTCCTACGAGACTCCACAAAGTAGTAGAAGAGTGCTCTTCCGTTCTTTGGCTCGACGGTCACGTACCCAGAGTACTGATCAAAATTACGCCGGGTTGTCCTGGCAACTTCACGATCTTATCTGCTTCCATCATCCCATCTTGAGGACTAACATAGACATGCGAAAATGACAACTTCCTCGGAAGCGACTGAAGCCATGAAGCTGTGTATCGACCATAAATCGGTGATCGACAGGATTTTACAAGTTTTCTTACTTGATCGACATGCTTGGCCTCATTGGTGCTGGGAAGAAGAAAGATGAACAAGCTGAGGAATATTATAAGAAAATATGAGAAAGAAGTCCTCATGAATATTCTTCTCTATAATTCTTTGTTCTTTTGAAACTTGTGATTGGAGGAATTGGAAGGGTTGTGAGGGTTTATATAGGGTTAGGTTAACCAAAATTTGTGTTGATGCTTTGATAACGAGGAGTTTAAGGAAGAGATTAGGTGGATTTGTTATTATTGGGTAGAAAAATGAAAATTAAAGTGAGTGTTTGATCTATATCCTAAGTAACTATAATTGGCATCCACTCAAAAATGGGTCAAGATGCAACCCAAAAAAAGAATATTTAAGTGTTTGTGTTAACAAACTCATTTTGGAGATGTATGTACAACTGTTTGTTCGTACCTTCCCATTCCATAATTAGATTTTTCAATTGTTATAATATATTTAAGAAATTTTATAGATCTATATCTCTATATCTACTATTATAAAATGATTAAAATGAGCATTCTAAGTCCGTATGTATATCCTCAATTAACAAGGAAAAAATTAAAAAAATAATTTAAAAATCTAGTTCTTAATGGTAACTAAAAATTAATCTAACTAAATGAGCTGTCACAATTGAAGATTTAAGAAAAAAAAATTCTAGTTAATTGCTTAACTGATATTATTTAATTACCTACACATATATCTATAACAAATCTAAATAAAATATAGATATATCTATTACAAATTCTTATTAAAATATAAACCTACATTAACAACTCTTAGTTCAAATATATTAAAATATTTGAACTATAAGTAGGGTATTATCTATAGGGCTTTACCTATGGGTATTAACATGGGTAAAGGAATATGATAAAGGGGTAAATGGGTAGGGTATCTCAAGATACCCTATACTAGGTAAATACCAAGGTAGATACTAGAGTAGCCTAGTATAGGTTGGGTTACCTTGTAATGACAAGGCCTAATTTGACCAAGGTTGAATAGTTTAACCCCAAAAGTTAACCTTTTAAGTCAAATTGACCTAGTTTGACTACGGAGGCCTAGTGTTTACCTAGAATTGACCTAGAATGCATATTTTATCTTAGATATCCATGTACTAAAATACTAATTAACATATATATCTCATATTTAGGACTTTGTGATACCAATTTGGATCTCGATTCACATTTATTGCTCTGGACCACAGACGAGTATATTTTCTGATAGTTTCCATTATTTGATATTTTTTTATGCATGTTCATATTAGTGTTTTATTTGATTCCTGACATGATGGATACACGAATTTGTATTATATGGATTTATAGTCTTGAGATACGTAGTTTCAGGCCTATCGACTTTTTTTGGACTAATGTATTTTCTGGCCTAATGATCTATTCTGGACTATTGAGATCCTTTGTGTCGGGACCAGGATCCATGAGTACTAGTTGGGCGGAGAAATACCTAGGAGACGTGTGAACATACACTTTCTATGTATCACATGGCCTTACTGGAATAATATCAGCCACAAACAACACGTGTGGTTTGTCGGATATTACCCCATAGCCGTTTACATGTCAACTTGGTATTTCAAAACACTATTTTAGATACAGCTTTTGTGGATTATTCTATACTTGCTGGTTGTATACTTGCATGACGGGTTTTCTAGTTATCACACATCCATTTGTTTTTACATACTTACATGTTCTCCCTATTACATTTATTTTTCCTTACTATTTCTTCAATTTGTACCTTGTCCCTCATAAATTTCTCATCAAGTGTTATATTATTATTTACTATTTCATAACATTTGTCAATTAATTAGAACTGCTATTGGTGTTTGTACTTTGCTCCAATCCTAATAGGATATATTTCTCATATGGCTTAGAGGACTGTCATCCTACATACTATGGACCTTGGATTATACGAGGGATACACCCAGGAGACTTAGGAGACGGTCGTCCTACATAATCTGTTATCGCCGTGGTCGGCTGACGACGCTTCGGCGGCGGCGCGCATGGTGGCAACAGTCAGGGGCTGGGGCTTGGGTCGCACACGGCTAGGGTTTGAGGTTACTCTCTTCTTCTTCTTCTTCTTTTCTTGTGCATATATATACACATATGCGTAGGGAGGGCTCAGGGTTTTGCTGTGTTCGGGTGTTTCCTTTCTTCCTTTTTTTTGTAATTTATTTAATTCCCTTCCTTTAGTAATATTATATCCTTTTATGTAACTATATTATATATATATATATATATATATATATATATATATATATATATATATATATATATATATATATATATATATATATATATATATATATATTTTTTTTTTTTTTTTTTTTTTTTTTTTTGGCTAGGGTTTGAGGTTACTCTCTTCTTCTTCTTCTTCTTTTTCTTGTGCATATATATACACATATGCGTAGGGAGGGCTCGGGTTTTGCTGTGTTCGGGTGTTTCCTTTCTTCCTTTTTTTTGTAATTTATTTAATTCCCTTCCTTTAGTAATATTATATCCTTTTATGTAACTATATTATATATATATATATATATATATATATATATATATATATATATATATATATATATATATATATATATATATATAAGTGTATCCTTTCATGGATACACTTATATATGTAACTATATATTTTTATCTATCTATTTATATTTTTTTATCCTTTTATGTGTATGAATATTTAATAAAATATTAATATTATCATTTTTGAAACACAATGATCAATATTAAAGATATATTTTATATAAATTCTTGTATCAATAATAATAATTATAATAATATTGATGATGATAATAATAATAATAATAATAATAATAATAATAATAATAATAATAATAACAAAATAAAAAGGACCAACACTAGGTATAGTTTGGGTGAACACCTTATACCCTAATTTAATTGGTCCCCAAAAATCATGCAAATATTCTAAAAATAATGTATACTTACTAATAACACTTATTGTACATATAACAAATATTTAGAAATTATTGTCAATTCCTAAAAATAAATAAAAAATATTTATACACACATAAAATGTATCTACAAGGCATCTTTGGTACACCAACTGTCTACATGGGCTTAGGCTCAGTTTGGGTCCAATCCGTGCTAGTTTGGTACAACCGATTTTTCTAAAAGTCAATAATCTTAATAATAAATAATTAAAATATTTATAGGGGTCATGTCACAACTTAGCCTGGTTTTTCTAGTTGTGACACACTTATGGCTCGACCTTCCCTACCATACCTAAAATACTAGTCAAAGCACACGACTACCCTATCTGTGCCAAATTTTTTGGTCATCTTGCACTCTAAGTCTTAACTATGACTAAAGTCTTCTATCATAGTAACTATTTAATTAAAATATTTTAAAATTCCAAAAATTACTATTTATGTCAAATAAATAATTTAAAAAAATTTCTTTTTAAAATTTTGGGAAGAGGGTTACAATATCGGACTGTTCGTGGTTGCTGATGTGTTACGGGGCGTCTCTCGTGTCTTTCTTGCAGTGCTCGAGCTGGTGCTGCTGGCTGAGGATGTTTCTGGCTGGCTTCCCTTTTGTTGATGTGTTCCTGGCGTCACGTTGCGGTCAAGACTGCCGAGTAGGAAATAGGTGCTACTGATCCTACGAATCACTGCATCTCGAAGCTAAGTCCATCATAAAACTTCTTCGCCTTCTGCTCTTCAGTATGTATCTGGTACGGGGCAAAACTGACTCAAGCACAAGAACTCCGTATTTTACTCTTCTACTGTCATGTTGTCTTGTGTAAGGTATTTTAATCGATCTCTAAGCTCCGGTCGTACTGTAGCTGGAATTACATATCCTTGAAGAGTTTAGATAACTCTTCCAGGTGACTTCGTGAGGGCCCAATCGTTCCTCTTCGACTTCCCACCAATGAAGGGCGTTGCCAGTCAGCTGCATCCTAATGGCTGCCATCCACTTCTCCTTAGGAAGTTCAGCGGCTACCAATTGGTGCTCGATGTTGGTGAGCCATACATAAACTTCGGTAGGGTCCTTATTTCCATAGAATGATTTGGGTATCATTTTCCTAAACTTGAGAATTGATCCAGACTTCGGCTGATAGGCTGGTGGGATCGTCTGCGCCACGGCTGTCACTATGCTCTCTCTCAGTGCTTCGGCCTGCTATTATTGGGTCTGCTGTTGTATTAGTTGTTGGGCTTGCATTGTTGCATAGAACATTTGGAATAGTTTTTGTCCATCCATTTACTGACCCAGTGGGACGGGTATGAACAGCATCGGAGGCATGAAAGGTGGTGGAGGTAAAGAAACCCCCGGCTATGCTACCAGGTGCTGGCTACAAAGTCTTTCTATCCATCTGTGAGGTCGGTGGCTGATCGTTCTGCTGATTAGGTTGGCCCCCAAGTGGCGATGGATCCCATTATCATGGGTCACGATAGCATCTGACTGGAGTGCTAACTGCGGTCAAGCTTATGTCTTGTGAGTCCATTATCTGTATAGAAAGAAAACCATTGGCCGCTGAAGGAATTTCAAGCAGAATGCATAAAATTTTGAAGTCGATATATAGGGTCAAGGACATAAAACAATATAAAGATGTGGAAGAGATCCTATGGGTTCTTTTTATCCTATTCGCAGGCTCACGTTGGTACAGTAACGTAACTGAAGTGATTAACGCTGAACTGTATGGGCCACCATAATGCCCCAGTCCTAAAATACGTAGGACCAAGAATACAATACATGCCAGCAAAACTTCACAAATGGGCCAAATCTTATAACAAGCCCGTTAACAAAATATTTAAGCTGTAAATCATGATAATAACCAGAATATTGTAGCGCCCCGACCCGCAAGATGCCTTATGATGGATGGTTGGTTCGATGAAGCCTTGTTGGACTTGGGATTTTATGAAGGATCGCTTGGAAGCCTATGCGATCGTGGCAGGAATCGTCCTATGAATGTGAGTAGTGTTGAACCCTTCTAAGATCCTTTAGCTTCACGCTTAAAAATAAGGATGAGTTTGCTATGTTTCTTATTGTGTTGCTCCATAACACCTTGCATGGAATTTGGAAAGATAATGAAAGATAATTAATCACCTGAACGTAAACTGTTGTGGCTAAATGAAATGTATGCTTGTGCGATGTTGCGATGAATTGCATGACAGGTGAAGGCAAGTGCCAAATATTTGGGCGGTAAGTATATCGAGCTTTGGCTCAATGAATAGTTGGCAAAACAGATGTTAAGACCCAAGAACTGGGCAGTGAGTATGCTTGAATTGCATTTGAATGAATGCATGCTAAACAGATGCTAAGTCCCAGGAATTGGGCGGTGAGTACACTGAGTTGGTTAGAAAGATGTATGGTATCAAAGATGTGGCAAGGCATTGGGTAACAACATTCTATTTTCCTGTCGCCGATGTAGAATGTTGATTTCGCCAAGACCCTGGATTGGGCAGATGATAATGTGAGCATTGGCTCAAGGCAAGATGGCTAGATGGCAAGATGGTAATACGAATAAGAATGATGGTTTTGCTTAGTTTTCCTTATCATGCATTATATGTTTTCTTCTTAGATAAGTTGCATATAGTTGCATGGTCATGGACAACTTGTCGACAAGGTGGTTTCTCGAACGGTATTCCTGGGCCATGGAACCCGGTTCGTCCTAGGGGAAACCAATGCCGAAGTAGTGGCAGTGCTGAAGTAGTAGCACGGTATACAGGACTTGCAGTGGGGCTAGCTACCTGCACTGGCAAGGGCGCTGTACATCTGTAAGACGGTCCAGGATGGCGTGTCGCCAGTGACCTTCATATAGATAGGTCAGGTGCTAATGATGTCTTATGCAGGCAGAGTAAGTTATTACTCAAATACAGGGAAGGATGTCGGCTGTCAGTAAGAATCACCCGAACGGTGATATTCATATTGAATCATGATATTGTTCCTAACAATGTCTTGTGCAGGCAGAGTAAGTATTATAATTGTACAGGGATGGCTACACGACCGTGGGTAAGAATCACCAAAGGGTGATAACTACATGCTTTAAATTATGTTGGCTATGAGATATGCATGCTTTACTTCTTGTCGGCTATAACATGAAATTGACCCTAAGGCAACGAGAAAGACCATTGATAATAATGTTCTGTAACATGATTACTTAGTGCTGTCTTCTTAGGTGAGTTGGGCCAGCACCGCTCGCCAGTACATTGATGATGTACTGACCCACGTTGTGGGCAATATTACAGGTGTTTGCTTGGGGGAAATCCTGGGAATCAGTGCTTGGCATCGATGAATCGGATGGGTGTGCAGAAGCTCTTCTTTCAAGACGATGTCTTCTGCTATACGGGACATAATGTATGGAACAGTAGAACTCAGTTGTACCAGTGAGATTGTAGCCATATTGGCAAGTTCATTGTAAAGAAGTCGGTATATTCAGTTGTAGCCTAAAGGGCAAGTGTATACATTCAGTCGGCTAATTAAGAGCCTTGTAAACAGTTGTAAACCCTATATTCCGCTGTGAGTCTTGTAATCAATTGTAAACTCTGAATTCTGTTGCAAGCCTTGTAATCCATTTTGAGTATCAATAAAGAGATACATTTCTATATAAATTGTGTGACTTCAATTTATCTGCTTGGTTCCGCTGCGTTATCGATGTCTTCTGAGAATTTCCAGGAACTATAATGGTTTTGCCTTGTACAAGTGCAATCTAGACTTGTACGGTATCACGCCCAGTGGCTTGTTTTCGATCCTCCGGAATCGGGGCGTGACATAATGGTATCAGAGCACGGTTTTACGTCCTTGGATTCCTATTCGATCTGTTTCGAATCAATGTTGCTACTAAGATGATTCTAAGCTGTTTCCGCGATGATTCAAAGATTGCTTCCGCGATTATTCAAAAGTTGCTTCCGCGGTGAATCAAAGTTGCTTCCGCGAATACTCAAAGTTGCTTCCTCGATGAAATCAAAGTTGCCTCTATGATGATTCATAGTGCTCCTGCGATTGTTCTGTGTTGCTTCCAAACTATTCTAAGTTGTTCCCTTGACTGAAAGTCCGTTGATCATTCTAACCTCTCACTGGGTGTTCCATACAATAAGTCTAAATATGTGGGCTGTGATATGTGTGTTTTGTTGAATTTCTAAAAGTTACCAAAAAGAATAACAATGATGCGATGCGATGATAAGTTTGTGATGAATGCTGGATGTCTTATGTGTGGGATTCTTTGAGTCGATTGTTATGCAGCAATCGACCGTGGGTGATGGCTTGGTATGTTGGAACAGAATGTGCATGGATTTCAGTGAATGGGAATCGACAGAATTTTGAGTCGGTATTTGTGGTCAGCATAACCACTGCGGGATGGATTGTCCATGTTGGACTTTGGTTTGATGTGAAGGAATATTGTGTTGGAATGGCTTGAGTTCTGGGTGGTATATTGCATATACCCTTGTTGTGATCAGATGTCCCTTGACCCTTGATGTGTTTATGATTTTGTAATTGCTTTACCTATAAGGTATTGGGTGGTATCGAATCGTAGCTGAGCTTACGATTGATACATGTTGGCTAGGAATGCTCCTTGATGATTAAGTTGGATGACCCATTGTGAGATTTTGATGTGTTCGGATGAACCATCGCTAGACCATGTCGGTTAGCATTATGTTGGGTAATAAGAGAATTGAGAATAGGAAATGAATGCCTTGGTTGGGAAGAAAACGAATCTCAGATTCAGGCGAGTACTTGAATCAGTTGGGTAAAAGGATGGTAGACTTAGTAACGATAGTGTGGTGTTGCTATCGAATGATTTTGCAGGAATAACTATGGACCGAATTTTGAACGATGTTAGACGCTTATCGGGATGTTGCAAATGATTTAGAAGATGCCGAGAGTTGCATCAACGATTGAAAAATTGAGAATAGGCTTGAGAAATAGATGATCTTAGCACGTGGTGCAGTTGTGCTTGAAAGAATTTGATGTGTCCCGAATTAACAAGTTATGACCCTTAACTATTTTGAGGCATAGAGAATGAGTACTTGTCTCTTGATGCATGAAAGAGTAGATGTTCCTTAAGAGTGTCGAATGGCTGGAATACAAATAAGTATCGAGGTGCAACGATATGTAAGAGACCATGTCGATAGATGATGTGGTCGCATGAGTAGCAAGTTGGGTAAAATATAGAATTGTTGGATTATGACTTAGCTGATGAGTTACGTTATATCCACTAAGATGACCGATATGCGTATGCTAGATGTTGGAGCTACAGAGATTGGATCGATGCATGAATAGTAAATCTTTTTATGGAATCATAAGGAGATGATGCAAAACGAATATTGATGATTAACGTGAATTGCTAAGAGATGACCGTGTTGGTGCTAGAAAATTTATAAAGGATGCCTCGGAGGAAATATGATTGTGCAGTTGCCTTGTGTTGTTGGTTAAGGAGTACATACCGTATCGATGATCTAAGAATGTGGGAAACGAATATGCTGCAAAGAGACCGTAGGAAAGAGATCGCAAGTGATAAACTGTTGAGATAGCAATATCGGATGATGACTCAGAATAGTTGACCCGATTGAATAGACAATTTGAGTACGATATAAGGATGCAAGTCGGATTGAACAAGTGATGCTATGTCTATGCAAGTGGAAATTGAAAGTTGGATATTCGATTGAGGAGTTTTATATGATAGCTTCGAGATTGACCCATAGAGTTGTGGGTTAGAATTGTTGGATAGAATTGTCAGATAGATTTTGTCGGTTACGGGTAAGTCTAGAATGAGACTTCATTGGGTATAACTCGAGTATGAGTACGGGTAGAAAGACTTGACCCTAGATTGTTGGCTAGTTGCCTAGATTGTCGGCTGGTTGCCTAGATTGTTGACTAGTTGCCTAGATTGTCGGCTGGTTGCCTAGATTGTTGACTAGTTGCCTAGATTGCTGGTTGGTTGCCTAGAGTATTGGTTGATTGCTTAAGTTTCAGATTTGGTTGGCTATGTCCTTCAGTTGTCCGTGTTGGGAATAAGTTCATAAGATTGGGGTGGTATCCCATGCCCCTAAGTTGGTCAGACCGTAGAGTTGCCCTATGTTGAGAATTGGTTGTCTCTAAGATAATAGATAAGTATGTCCCTGATAGCTGCTCATCTCATATGGGTTAGCTGAATGTCTGGTTTAGCTTAGATTAGCTGACCGTAGGGACTCGACTGTATGCTAAGTTGACTGTTGGAAAAACCGTAGGATGTCCCTATTGATGTTACATGAGTATAGTTGGAATGACTAAGATGTGTTGGAAGGTAGGCTTCGGGATGGAATGAATATTTGGGAGATTTGATGTTATAATGTTGGACGGGATGACGGATCATATTGGTTTTGAAATTGAGTTGCCTTTGTTGGATTGCTGGAAATTATTGGGACTAGTTGGATCTGATTGATTGATATTGAGGTACGAAAACTGTTGGTAGTGCTTTGAGACAGTTGGGATAATTTTATTGACCGAATCAGAATTGAAGATATAAGTGTAATGACGGAATTGGATAGTGCATGTAGCCGAGATCGACGAGATGCGAATATGAATAACAACGACCCTCAGGATTAATGTTATTGGATATGAGAGTTGCTTATGCAAGAGGATAAATATGTTGGCTTGATCAATACGAGAGAATGTTGGAATACAGCAAGAAATGTTGCTAGTGTTGAATGGTGATACAATTTGAAATGATGGTACAATTTGATGGATAGATCGTAATCGAGAAAATTTATAAGTTGCAAACAAAGTGTATGGAGGCGAACGATGATGAGTACAAGATTTTGATAGATGAGAATTAGGGTATCAAAATGAAATATGGCAATGGGATTTATCAACTTTGGTGGCATGAATGACAATGAACTTGAAAGGAATACTTGATACATCTAAGTCTGAATACTTTGGAAAACGTTGGTATCGATTGAGGAATATTTATCGAGTTGGAATTGGCAACATCTATTGTGTTATCAGTTGGTTGGGATATTGAATAAAACAAGTGGGATTATACAAGATGCTCGAAAGGAATTACTGATGTTCGGAAGAGAAGTTAGACCGTAGCTCGTTCGTTTTCTCTATCATTAAACATGGCTGAAGTGCATGTATTTCGGGGACGCCTAAAATATGTGTATGATTCCAACTAAGTGATATACTGAATTCAAACGAAGCCACGGGAAAGATTATTATGTGCTAAGGATTTGCACGAGTGTTGGAGGAAAGATCAAAGATGGTAAACTATGTTGAATTAATTGGGATGCTATAACGAGACGGGACATTACTTGAAATCAATCGAGAGATTGCGGAGAAATATTAAATGGTGCAAGTTGATCGTTGAGAAGTTTCATGAAAAGTTGGTTGAAGTTTGAGGATGAGTTTTGTTTTAAGTTTCGAGGACGAAACTTTTTCTGGGTGGTATATATTGTAGCGCCCCGACCCGCAAGATGCCTTATGATGGATGGTTGGTTCGATGAAGCCTTGTTGGACTTGGGATTTTATGAAGGATCGCTTGAAAGCCTATGCGATCGTGGCGGGAATCGTCCTATGAATGTGAGTAGTGTTGAACCCTTCTAAGATCCTTTAGCTTCACGCTTAAAAATAAGGATGAGTTTGTTATGTTTCTTATTGTGTTGCTCCATAACACCTTGCATGGAATTTGGAAAGATAATGAAAGATAATTAATCACCTGAACGTAAACTGTTGTGGCTAAATGAAATGTATGCTTGTGCGATGTTGCGATGAATTGCATGACATGTGAAGGCAAGTCCCAAATATTTGGGCGGTAAGTATATCGAGCTTTGGCTCAATGAATAGTTGGCAAAACAGATGTTAAGACCCAAGAACTGGGCAGTGAGTATGCTTGAATTGCATTTGAATGAATGCATGCTAAACAGATGCTAAGTCCCAAGAATTGGGCGGTGAGTACACTGAGTTGGTTAGAAAGATGTATGGTATCAAAGATGTGGCAAGGCACTGGGTAACAACATTCTATTTTCCTGTCGCCGATGTAGAATGTTGATTTCGCCAAGACCCTGGATTGGGCAGATGATAATGTGAGCATTGGCTCAAGGCAAGATGGCTAGATGGCAAGATGGTAATACGAATGAGAATGATGGTTTTGCTTAGTTTTCCTTATCATGCATTATATGTTTTCTTCTTAGATAAGTTGCATATAGTTGCATGGTCATGGACAACTTGTCGACAAGGTGGTTTCTCGAACGGTATTCCTGGGCCATGGAACCCGGTTCGTCCTAGGGGAAACCAATGCCGAAGTAGTGGCAGTGCTGAAGTAGTAGCACGGTATACAGGACTTGTAGTGGGGCTAGCTACCTGCACTGGCAAGGGCGCTGTACATCTGTAAGACGGTCCAGGATGGCGTGTCGCCAGTGACCTTCATATAGATAGGTCAGGTGCTAATGATGTCTTATGCAGGCAGAGTAAGTTATTACTCAAATACAGGGAAGGATGTCGGCTGTCAGTAAGAATCACCCGAACGGTGATATTCATATTGAATCATGATATTGTTCCTAACAATGTCTTGTGCAGGCAGAGTAAGTATTATAATTGTACAGGGATGGCTACACGACCGTGGGTAAGAATCACCAAAGGGTGATAACTACATGCTTTAAATTATGTTGGCTATGAGATATGCATGCTTTACTTCTTGTCGGCTATAACATGAAATTGACCCTAAGGCAACGAGAAAGACCATTGATAATAATGTTCTGTAACATGATTACTTAGTGCTGTCTTCTTAGGTGAGTTGGGCCAGCACCGCTCGCCAGTACATTGATGATGTACTGACCCACGTTGTGGGCAATATTACAGGTGTTTGCTTGGGGGAAATCCTGGGAATCAGTGCTTGGCATCGATGAATCGGATGGGTGTGCAGAAGCTCTTCTTTCAAGACGATGTCTTCTGCTATACGGGACATAATGTATGGAACAGTGGAACTCAGTTGTACCAGTGAGATTGTAGCCATATTGGCAAGTTCATTGTAAAGAAGTCGGTATATTCAGTTGTAGCCTAAAGGGCAAGTGTATACATTCAGTCGGCTAATTAAGAGCCTTGTAAACAGTTGTAAACCCTATATTCCGCTGTGAGTCTTGTAATCAATTGTAAACTCTGAATTCTGTTGCAAGCCTTGTAATCCATTTTGAGTATCAATAAAGAGATACATTTCTATATAAATTGTGTGACTTCAATTTATCTGCTTGGTTCCGCTGCGTTATCGATATCTTCTGAGAATTTCCAGGAACTATAATGGTTTTGCCTTGTACAAGTGCAATCTAGACTTGTACGGCATCACGCCCAGTGGCTTGTTTTCGATCCTCCGGGATCGGGGCGTGACAAGGTGGTGGAGGTAAAGAAACCCCCGGCTATGCTACCGGTGCTGGCTACAAAGTCTTTCTATCCATCTGTGAGGTCGGTGGCTGATCGTTCTGCTGATTAGGTTGGCCCCCAAGTGGCGATGGATCCCATTATCATGGGTCACGATAGCATCTGATGGAGTGCTAACTGCGGTCAAGCTTATGTCTTGTGAGTCCATTATCTGTATAGAAAGAAAACCATTGGCCGCTGAAGGAATTTCAAGCAGAATGCATAAAATTTTGAAGTCGATATATAGGGTCAAGGACATAAAACAATATAAAGATGTGGAAGAGATCCTATGGGTTCTTTTTATCCTATTCGCAGGCTCACGTTGGTACAGTAACGTAACTGAAGTGATTAACGCTGAACTGTATGGGCCACCATAATGCCCCAGTCCTAAAATACGTAGGACCAAGAATACAATACATGCCAGCAAAACTTCACAAACGGGCCAAATCTTATAACAAGCCCGTTAACAAAATATTTAAGCTGTAAATCATGATAATAACCAGAATAATAACACAATTCATGTTACAACTAATCTCATCTGCACAGAATAATAAGAGTATGATATCAAGTCCAATAACATACTAGTAATAAAAAGATCAGTCCAGCTGGAAATAAAAATAATTGTACGGATGAGACATCCCGAAACCACAGTAGAAGGAAATAAAAATAATCATCAACTACAAGTCTGTAAGATGAAAGAAAATAGAGTAGCAAGTCTAAAATAGAGAGACATGTCTCAAGAGAAGTCCCCGGGCACTATCTCATCCTCCTGCGATGGTATGACTCCAGTCTCGACTCCAAAACTGTAAACCTCCTCTCTGTATAAGCCTGAAGAGATCACCATTTCTCATGGGACTAGCAAGATATATAAAGCATGTCTATCTAACAGTACAATGTTTGCCTTTGATTGTAAAACTACAGAACAATTTTATAGGAGGACTGAACTTAGACTCACAATACAAACTCGCTCGCACAAAGAAAGCCTAGGAATGAAAACCTAGGTACAGCAATCTAAGTACGATTGTTTATTTTTTATTCTGGGGGTTGACGATAGAGGCTCGGGAAAGCGACGGCAGCTCTGCCTTACTCCTTGGACGATCGGACGTAGCCTTGGCTCTGATGAAAAAATGCTCCCGGGATGTGTAGGAAGACTCTTCTGTGTGTGCTTTTGTCTCTCTGTGTGTCCAGCAGGGTGGAGAGAATCTTTTTTTGGAATTATCCTCTCTGTTCTTCTTCTTTCCTCTTTTTCTCCTCTGCTTGCAAGGGAAGGGCACCTTGCTATTTATAGAAGTGGAGGTGTGATCATTAGGGTTTGCAATGATTGCCCCTTGAAAAGTCGGCGGCCAATAATCTGGACTATTAATCTTGATTGCATCACATCTGGGCAGTTGATTTTTGATTGCGCCAAATCCGTATGGGCAATTAATGCTGATTGCGATGAATCTTCATAGTTTGTCATGACAAGCTCGGATCTCCCGCCACGTGTTCAATTTGCTTAATTATAACAAATCTGATTTGATCCGAGTAATTATGATGATTATAACAAATCTGGGTTGTTATGATTTGCTAGCAGCCATAACTCCGAGGGGATAAGTGTAGGAGCGTAAAAAGTGCTTCCAAGAAAGAGTCATTTCATGCATAAGTGGACTGCTTTACGCCTTATACAGCGGGTAATCTCTTTACGCCCAAGACAAAACTAGTCATTTTACGCTCAAGCAAACTGACCGCTTTTACGCTGGGTCTATATTGACGGTTTTACGCCAAAGACAGATCAGCCTCTTTTCACACCGGACAAAAGCTATCAAATCTTGCATTTAATGCAGATTTTGACATGAAGACATCAATGATGGCATTTACCATAGAATTCAATGGAATTTGTCTTATACGAAGACCATTGTTGTCGTTTATGGAGATCGAGCTACTTTATGCTCACTGAAGGGTTTCTTTTACGCACGGAGCTTTACATGAGTCCTTACGCTCATTAAAAAGCAATGTGTGCGTGGAGTTTATTTGAGCTATTTTACGCTCAAGGTTATATAACCGCTTTACGCTGGAAACCTATGACAGAGCTAGTTTACGCTCATCTTTTTACGCCCTATTTGTTCTAGCCAATCCAGAACGTGGTGTGCCTACGTGGTCTTCATGCCACATATTTCGAAGAACGTGTGTACGTGCATCCTATTCTTACTGAAATGATGGGACACGTGTCAGCACATACGGAGGATGATTCTGATCGTGGTTGGCGGTTATTGAGCGTAAAGACACATTTTGATGCTCCTTTACGCACGGAAGCCCCAGTCTATAAAAAGACTCATTTTTCTCATACGAGACACACAAAGAGACAGGAGAGAATACAGAGATCAGAGCTTTGATATTTTGATCCTCTAGAGCATTCTTCTTCAACTTTTCTTCCAAGAACAGAGTGAAGCAAAGCAGGAAAGCATTCGGCCTCGCCATCAGTGCCCAAGTGCGTCGATACCTTTCTGTTGCGTTAGTTCTTCCAAGTTGTTCTACTTCAAGCAGTGATCTTCATCATCATCATATGGTCCAAGGAACAAAGTGATCATTTACGAATCAGACTTCCATAGCAATACTTTCCCAGAATCAAAGGTTGTACTTCTTGTACTCTTTTCTCATTTTATTTTCAAAATCCCGATTCCTCCGAGGCATTTTGTTAAGTGAAACAATAAGACCGCCACGTATCTCAACTTTCATGAGGATTGCCACGTGTCTCAACTGTCATGTGGACCGCCATGTGTTTCAACTGTCGTGAGTGGGACGTCCTGACAGAGCTGCATGAATGCAGTCTCTAAATGAACCGCATATGGGTGGCCCCCACACTCCTAGCCGCATGAAGGTAACAGCCACATGAGGGTGACGGCCGCATGAGGGGGATAGTCGTGTGAGGATGGCAGCCGCATGAAGGTGGCAGTCGCATGAAGGGGGCAGCCGCATAAAGGAACCAGCCGCATGAAGAGGGCAACTGCATGAAGAGAGCAACCGCATGAAGAGAGCAACCGCATGAAGAGAGAAATCGCATGAAGAGAGCAACCGCATGAAGAAAGCAACCGCATGGGGGTGACAGCCGCATAGGGGTGGCAGCCGCATAGGGAGCTTTGAATTTGGCGGATCATGCCAGCTATAAAAGATTTTCTTCTTTTTCCTAGGAGCACGCCATCATCTCAGTACTATATTTTTAGCTTTATGTCAAAGATGTCACTTCACCTTTCTGTCAGAGCTGCCGTAAGGGTATTTAATTAAGCAGTTGCTTTATGGCCAGCTGTACAGGCGGACTGCTTTGGGCCATGTGGCTCCTTCCTGAGCCGCATGGAGCTATCTGAGCCGTATAAGGCTTTAAAGGACTTTTAAACTGCATGAATGGCTAACGGATTTATGTGCCGCATGAGGCTCTTTCCATCTGAGCCGCATGAGATTTTCTTGTTATTTTCAATGCTTCTACAAGACCCCCTTCAAAGTTTTCAATTTGTAAAATTGAAATACTTTGAAGAAGAAGCATGGCTATGTAAATTATTCTGGCCGCATAGGATGTTCTAGCCGCATGGGCTTCTTAGCCGCATGGACCTCCTAGCCGCGTGGACTGTCTGGCCGCATAGACTCCCTACCACGTGTACGTCTCCTGCCACATGTGCGTCTTATTACTTGCTCTTGATTTGCTTTGGATTTAAAGCCGCCTTTTGGGGCAGGATCCCAAGGGTCGATTTTAAATATCCGAATTTTCCTCGGTGACCGAAGAGTCGGTTTTGTTTTTATGCAGCATGCGGATCGAAGCGTTCCCCCTCATTCTGCCTATAAATAGAAGCATTTTTGGTCAGAAAGACTTCTTTACTTTCTTCTGTCTTCAACTCTTCTTGCCCTAAGTTGCTGTCTTCGTCTTCCTTCTCCGCTCATCAATCAACAATAGCCCCCAAGTCTTCCAAGGCCGCAGCGAAGGGTAAGGGAGTGGCTTCTTCATCAGCCACGGTGCCTGAAGTTCACCCCGACGTTCACCCCACCATGGCTGGTAAGGGTTTGGGCGGATCGTATACTTCGAAATTCTAACAAAGACGGCTCTGTTGCATGCTTTATGCACAAGCCTTTAATGTGTCCTCCGTCTTTATCGAACTATTCAAATTGTATGGGCCGCATGTACGTCCTACGTTCGAGCCGCATGAGGGTATACCCCATGTTCGAGCCGCATGGGAGTTTGTCTAGTAGCCGCATAGACGCTTCACAAACTGACCCGCATAATGACCCGTCGAACAGAGCCGCATAAGTCCCTCTGAATCAAACCGCATGAAGCCCCCTCAAACCAGACCGGATAAGCTCATTTGGACTGGGCCGCATGAAGCAGTGCTAAAACGAGCCGCATAAGCTCCTCTAAATTGAGCCGCATAATGCTCCGCTAAGTAGAACCGCATAAGCCCACGCTAAACAGAGCCGCATAAGCTTACGCTAATTAGTACCACATAAGCTCATGTTCGAACAGAGCCGCATAAGCTCTTTTAAAACAGAACCGCATAAGCTCGTCTTTAAACAGAGCCGTATAAGCTCGTCTTTAAACAGAGCCGCATAAGCTTATGTGGACTGGGCCGCATCAGCTAAAACTCTCGGTGGTTTTGTTTTGGCCATCTTTTAACTTGTTTCTTTTGTCCTTCTTCAGTGAATCTGCCAGTTAATGCTGCTGGAGAACCTCTGGTGGGGCGCGCCCAATCTGCTGTGGGCTACAGGTATGATCACATAGTCGAGTATGTGACGAACTAGCTTCCAAAAGAGCCTTTGGAGTGGTTGAATGCTATCAAGAACCAGCCCTTCTACTTTCTCTGCACCATGATGAACTCGGGGCAATTGGAGGGGAAATACCTGAAGCCGGCGTTCCTCTTTGGGAATGCTTTGTCTGTAAAGAATACTCGAGTGCTGGATATATCCGAGAGCTGGGACTTTATTCTTGATGGGGTGGAGATCCATATCCCTCCGATAGAGCGTCATATTCCTCTGTCATGGTTCAACATGTTACCGCTGGACAGAAAGATGGTGAACTCGTTGACTCCAAGCAAGTCGGGAATGTTTGTGGGAAACATCCATTACAACAGAAACTTGGGGTCAACGTACACGGGAAGGGAACCGGTCAGTCGGTACGTGATGGGACTGGCTCCGGGTACCTTCATAAACGTATCAGGTCCCAATTTTACATTCTTTCAAGCTGACACCTTCTTGAACCAGCTTGCTCGAAAAGGGTCCTATCCCGTCGGCCGGTTGGCGTTGTTGAACTGGATAAACCCTATCCCTGCGTAGGCCAACTTGTCTACGTGGATTCTGCAGAAGGATGAGACTCCCCTGCGTGAGATCGGCCTCTACCACGCCATTCGGGGCACCTGTCATGGTCTATCCATAAATAAGCCGTTGTTCATGGCTCTCCTAGAGATGTACAACCGGTGGACGGGAACCTTCTTCACGCCGAGAGGGGAGCTGGGACTCGCTCTCCATGATATGTATGTTATCTCGAAGCTGCCCTGGGGGGAAGAAGTCTTTGAAGTGTACACCCCTACGAGCGAAGAGCTCGAGGATTTGGATCAGCAGTTCCCGGGCTTCGTTGTCGTGTATCGGGAATTGTTATGTCACCACAGTACTTGTCATCAGACGCCTATCAAGAAGGACGGTAGCTCGGAAGGGAGCATTCCTCACACCACAACTTGGGTCTCATACCTTTTTACACTAGGTGCCTCAGGTCGGGTTTCTTCCCGAGATCCTTAAACTTATGAGGAGGTAAAAAACCTGGCGTCAACTGCCAAAAGATCGAGGTACACGGGCGACACATTTGGGAGTAAGACTGACTCCTTTAGTTATTTTTATCATGGTACTCAACGACTGTCGGAGAAGGGGCTCTTGGCGGGATTCCTGATGGTGTGGCTACGGAACTGCGTAGTCTCCGGAGGGGCAGGTTCTATTGAGAGGATCAGTCGCCACTTTATCCTCCCTGCCGTAAAGCTGGTCTTTGGGGCCAAGCTGGCTCTTCTTTCGGCCATGGTGTGCAGTATACACCATGGCCTTCGCGCCTTTTCTTCCAAACTCATCGCCCGTGATACGGTGATGGATTTTGAACGCATAGAGCTGCCATACCATTATCTGATGGGGTGGCTGTTAATGCACTGCCGGTCTTTGATGAGACCTGGAGCAGAAGACGGCGTTACGGCTGATGACGCTTTCATTTTTTGATTCCACCATCAGCCCTGAGAGTACATCACCATGCCAGCCTGTCGGAGGGCGCTGGCGAGAGTGGACGGATACGACTTTTTTGTGTATGTTCCTTGTTTTACCACTGAAGAAGTGAGGAGCGTATATGTTGATGGTACCGAACCTCCTCTTACTTGAGAAAATGCTCCTTTGGCTGCGTAATATCCGTCCAGCGCACATAGTATATCGTAACCGCAATATCGTCTACCTGGAGCCCTACTTGCCCAGCAGGTTCTTCTGCCAGTTCGGGTATAGCCAGCTGTTCTTTGACAGTCCCAGCTCTTGCCTGGGCTTTGAAGGTAGCGTCCTGGATGGTATCAGGGCATGGCACTATTATGACACGGTTCATACCTGAACCTCCTTTTCGGTCCCTGATGGTGAGGCGCTAGGGGAGATTTTGCATATGGTGGCCCTATACCATGTTACAGCGAGCAAGCCTCCCGTTAATTTTGACCCAAGTACCAGCTTCATTATGGGTACTGGCTTAACGGAGAAGCCCATGGGGTCTAAGATGAGGAAGATGAGGACGAATGCGGTTCCTGTGCCTGACTCAGAGTCCACAAACGCAGACGAAGAGAATGACGAGCATGAGGCAGATAACTCTTCCCCTACTGTGGAAGATGTTGGGGCGGATCAGTCGCCTGTTGTGCCAGATAAGATGGTGGCAGATCAGCCACCAGTTGCGCCTGATAAGATGGTGCCGGATCAGCTGCCTATTGCGCCTGGTGAGGTGGTGGCGGATCAGTCGCCCGTTGCGCCTATCCCTTCACGCAAGCGAGGCAGGTGTGATTCTATTAGTGGCGTATCCTTCTCTGTGAAGCGGGCTGCGGTAAGACGCCGCAGGCTGCTTATTAAAAAGAGGGGTGAAGATGATGACGCTATTTTGGAGGTGAGTTAAATTGTGACCCTCTCCTTCTTTAGCCCTTTCTTTTCTTGAACTATGACCTAATTATTTTTCTATTCTCTGTAGGCGTCGAAAGAGTCGGACTCTCGAGAACCGGCCGTTGTTTCTGAAGTTAATCCGGTCCAGAATACTTTGATTAGTGACATGTGTGTCGAGATTATTTCTGCCGGGGCTCTCTCAGCGGCGGCTGAGGGATCTCACATTGCTGAGGTCTCGACCCAGGATGATGGGAGCTCTGCTGAACCTGTCCCCGAGACCGTTGAATTTTAGCAGGGTGACACTGATCCAGTCGTATCTCCTTCCGGGGCGGCTGGGGCAGAAGAGCCAGCTGAATTCGGCTTGGAGGTTGCTGGTGAGGGGATTATGGCGGCTGTGAGCGAGCCTCAGCCTCCACAACCCTCCCGTGGTAAGATAAGCCAAATTTTGACTAGTGAGGAGGCCCATTTGCTCTATCATTACATTCTTCAGGTTATGTTGATTGATGGTTGCTCTGGACATACAGGTCCTGCCTCTTCACTCCCAATGACGGATATTATTAGGGAAGGCTCTACCAGCGGGGATCTGGCGGGAGGGAGTGTGCCCCCTCCCCTTCCAACTTATATTGAGGGGTCTCCCGCCGGATCGAGTTCGGAAGATCAGGTGGCGGCACAGCCGGGGCAAGGAGCCATGATCCCTGCGTCCTCATCTGCTCATATAGCTTCTGGGGTCGACCTCTTCGCCTTACCGAGTATCCAGGTTCTCCGGGCCGCGGAGGAGGTGCTAGCTGTTATCCATGCGTCTTTTCACTCGGAATTTGTTTTCCTGGTGGCAGGGGTGGCAGGTTCTGGCGTATCCCCTTCGACACTGCCAGCTACACTTCCTCTGACGCCGCCCTCTACGAAAGTTCTGGATGAGGTGTCACAGGATGTAATTGACAGTTTCTACCGCCACTTGAAGAGAGGGGTCAAAGCTGCTGTGGAACGGAGGACCCCCTTTGCCTTGGCCCGATAATATACCCGAGGCCAGATTGACATTCTTAAAACCCTCCTGGTGGGGCAAGGATAGCTGCGCTTCTGGAGCCCAAATTGTTAGAGGCTGATCAGCTCGTGGCCCAGTTTCTAGTGCTGCGACAAGCTGATCCATCTGCAGCAATAGATCAGGAGCGGGGCTTCCTTACCACTGTCCTGGAGAAGGTAAGGGCTACACGAGATAAGTCCAAGCTGGTTATAATAAAGGACCTCGGTGACCTATCTCTTTGATATGATCAGCTGAGCCACAGGAGCGAGGATTGCTTAGCTCGGGAATCGGCCGCCTTTCGCAGAATAAGTGATACAAGGGAGCAGATCCTCGAACTCCAGAGGAAGCTGGCCTTCTTGGAGTCTGAGCTTGAAGCTTCCCGTGCGGATAAAGAGCTGATCGTCCAAGAGGCCAAAAGGGTCTCCCGAGCTTCTGCTAGTCTGTAGCGTTCTTTGAAGAAGCTCGAGGATGGCTGGCGGGCTCATACGCACCTAGAAGACGCGGAGCGGCTGGCTCAGGAGGCTGACCGTCCGGCCAAATAGGGATTCGAGCGGTCGACTATCTTGCTGAGGGACCGTCTCATAGAATTGTGTATCGTCGAACCATAGTCGACTTTTTTTTCCTTTCTTGAGGGGGACGTGATCCCCAGAACATGTAGTACTTTTAACTTTTAAATAAAAGATTATGTTTCATTTTACCCTTCATTTGTATTGCTTATTGTGTTTGTGGTGTTGTGGTATTCGCCCCACTGGAGGACTGTTTGTGGACTTGCTACCCTTAGCATACCTTGGTTTCAGGTACGGATAACAAGTTTGATGTGGGTACTTAGAAAATTCTATAGTGAGGTGGCCATGGAAGTTCCCGGTATCGGAAGAAAGAATGCCATGGAGCAGCTGGGCTTCCGGGGCATGATGAGAAATTTACGGTCAACAGAGGACATTTGTGGTCACCTGAGGATATTTGTGGTCAACTGAGAACATTTTTGGTCAACAGAGGTCATTTGTGGGCCTATTATCCTTGGCGTACTCCGATCGTGGGTACGGATAATAAGTCGAGAGATAAACCAACATACTTACTCAGAGGTAATGAGGATATGGTAAATATGAGGGTTTCTTCGATGGAGCCTTCCCATTCAGAGGTAATGAGGACATGGCAGGAGTGGGCTCCATGAAGGGTGCATAGAACAACTCAGAGGTAATGAGGACGTGAAAGTTCTTTGTGAGAGGCAGTTTGTTTTTTATGGAAGGGAAACAACTCAGAGGTAACATCGACGTGGTTGTTTCGGAAAATTTGTGGATCTGCTACCCTTTTTGTGCACTGGAAGTGCGGATATTGGATCATAAGGAGGGAGCTCTTTTAGGAAGACAGTTCAGAGGTATAATCGTACATGACTTACCACCTAAAAGGCGCACTATAAATTCATCTGTAGTGACCAGAGTATAAGTTCAGCGGTACCTGCGGGTACATTACTCGACAATCTGGAGATTTGGGATCAGAATATAAGTTCAGTGGTACGAGAGGGTACATAACTCAACATTCTGGGAAATTTGGAGTCAGAATGTAAGTTCAGCGGTACGAGAGGGTACGTAACTCGTCATTCTGGAAGATTTAAAAGCGGGATGTAAATTCAGCGGTACCACAGGGCACATAACTCAACACCCTGGAGGAGGATGTTTCAGACGTAATACTTCTTTAGGAACTTGTCGTTGATTGGCAACATAAGCAAGTCTCTATTTTGTTTTACGAGGCGGTAAGCTCCATTGGAGAATACAACATCGATGATGAATGGGCCTTCCCACTTTGGCTGGAACTTTTCGACGGTTTTGTGAGTCATAACCATCGGCCTCCGAACTGCCAAAACGAGATTGCCCACTTGGAATATTCTGATTTTAACCTTTTTGTTGAAGGCTCCGGAGATACGGGCTTGGTACAGCTCGATTCGTTATTGAGCCAACATGCGCTTCTCATCTAGGGCCTCCAACTCTTGTAGTCGGCAATGGTGATTATCATCTGTCGTCAATCGGTAGGTGAGAGCGACACGGAGTAAGGGGATTTGAGTCTCCAGTTGGAGAATTGTCTCACTTCCGTATACCAGAGAGAATGGTGTGTTCCCGGTGGCAGTTCGTACGGTAGTATGGTACGCCCATAAGCATTCGTCGAGCTTTTCATTCCAGTCGTGTTTGTTTGATGACACGAACTTCTTGAGAAGCTTGATGATTGTTTTGTTCAATGCTTCAACTAGACCATTAGCCGCCGGGTTGTATGGTGTTGAAGCAATATTCTGGATTCGATATTTGTCGCAAAACCGATAGAAGGCATGGCTTGCGAACTGTGGACCATTATCATGGATGATCCTTCGGGGCAGTCCAAAGCGATAGATGACGTGATGCTTGAGGAAGATGATCAGGTTTGAAGTCTTCACTTCTGCCAGCGGAATGGCCTCCGTCCATTTGGAGAAGTAATCTGTGATTGTGAGTATGAAACGATGTCCTCTGGACGAAGGCGAAGTGATCGGAACAATGATGTCCATTCCCCATGCTTCGAATGGCCAAGATGCCACCGTCAGATATAGAAACTCGGATGGCTGGTGGATAAAATCTGCGTGGACTTGACAGGCTTTGCATTTTCGTGCATATTCTATTGCATCTACAACCATCGTGGGCCAGTAATAGCCCATTCGGCGAAGGCGGTCTTGTAGTTTCGGACCAGGCTGATGGGCCCCACAGATGCCATCATGAGCTTTATACACGGCTTCTTTGGCTTTTGTATTTGACAGACACCGAAGCAGTAATCCATCGTATGATCGTCAAAAGCATTTTTGTCTCTGTATCATAGAAGAATCTGAGGGAACGCCTTCTGATAGAAGTGGCTTCCTTCAGATTTTCCGACAGGATGTCGTAGACAACGAAGTTGATGAATGGTTGTTTCCAGTCTGGTGCTTCGTCGACGGCCAGAGCAGAGTAACTCTCAACGCATTGAACATTGTCCTTGGGACAGACCAATTTATGGCCTATTATGTCAACCAAGTGGTAAGCATGATTTGGAACTGATAAGGAAGCGACGAGGCCTGCTAGGGCATCGGCTTCAATGTTCTGGAGCCTGGGAACGTGTTCTATGAAAAACCCTTCCAAGGACGAGATGATGTCAATCGCTATTTTGTGATAGGGGATCATGTCTTCATGACGCACTTCGTATGAGCCCCTGATCTGGTTAACGATTAGCTGTGAGTCACCGTATGCTTCAAGGTACTCTACCCCCAGCTCCTTCGTAAGTCGGAGGCTAATGACCAAAGTATTGTACTCGGCCACATTGTTTGAGCAGGGCTCCATGAGGCAATAAGCCCGATTGATCACCAGCCCGGAGGGAGAAATCAGCACTACTCCGACTCCAGCGACGATGTTGCCCTTGGGCCCAGTTCTAGAAGCGTCGTCGAAGAACATTTGCCATACATTATCATGAGAGGCCATATTTGAATTTGCGACCTCATCTGGAATCTCTTCGTCTATTCTGGTTGACTTCGATCCTAGATGCGCTGCTAAAAAGTCTGCCAGAGCTTGACCCTTAACAGCCTTTTGTGGGACGAAGATCATGTGGTAGGGGGACAGTAATATCGCCCAGGTAGAGAGGCGAGAGCTGAGTGCTCCTGGCTTGGTCATGAGGACCATAAGGGGGTTGACTCTTGATATGACATGGATGGTTTGTCCCGTGATGTAGTATCGCGTCTTCTGAATGGCAAAAACCAGAGCAAGGCACTCTTTCTCTACGACAGTGTATCGATGCTCCGGCCCCATCATCATTCAACTGAGGTAATATATAGCCTGCTCGTGGCCGAAATCATTGTTTTGCGCTAGAAGAGCACCGAGAGAATGTTCCATCGCTCTTACATAGAGCAGGAATGGTCTTTCAGCAACCGAGGCTACCAAGACTGGAGGGTTCGTCAGATATTCTTTGATGCTGTCGAAGGCGCGCTGGCATTCTTCATCCCATATGAATGAAATGCCCTTCTTCATGAGGTGGGTGAATGGCTGACATCGTCCGGAGAGGTTGGAGATAAACCTCCTAATGTAGGCTAGCCTCCCTTGAAGGCCTCGGAGTTCACGGAGATTTCTCGGGGGACCCATCTCCATGATTGCCTTCGTCTTCTCAGGGTCTACGTGGATACCCTGGGAGGTAATAATGAAACCCAAGAACTTCCCGCTGGATACGCCCAAGAAAGATTTTGTGGGATTTATTTTCAAATTGTGTGCTCGTATCAGGTCGAACACTGTCCTCAGATCATGCAAATGATCTTCCTTAGAGCGGATTTTGACGGTGATGTCGTCGACGTAGCATTCCACTATCTTGTGCAGGTGGTCTCTGAAGATGGTGCTCATAGCTCTTTGATAGGTGGCATCAGCATTCCTTAAATCGAAAGGCATGACCGTATAGCAGTATGTGCCAATTGGTGTTCGGAATAATGTATACTTTTCGTCATCAGGGAATATCTTGATTTGGTTGTACCCCGAGAAACCATCCACGAATAACATACGCTCGAAGCCGCAGGTGTTGTCAATCTTGATATCGGTGATAGGGAGGGGGAACTCATCCTTAGGGCATGTCTCATTCAGATTGCGAAAGTCGATGCAGATTCGAATCTTTCTGTTCTTCTTGAGGACTGGTACTATGTTGGCGCCCCAGTCTGGATGCTGTTCCTCGTGGATAAAGCCACTGGTTATCATTTTATTGACCTCAGCTTCATTGGCATTCATGATGTCGGGGTGGAACCGTCGTTGCTGTTGTTTGACCGGTTTTGCGTCCGGACGAATGTTGAGTTTGTGAAGTGCAACCTCGGGGTTCATTCCTGGCATATCTTCATAGCTCCAGGCGAACACGTCGATGTATTCTCTGACGAGTTGAAGTAGCGATTCCCGTTCTTCGTCTGTCAGATTCTAGCTGACGAAGATGGGCTTCGGAGAGGACTCATCACTGAGATCAATTTGCACAACCTCATCCTCGGTGGGAGGCTCTCTTTGTTCGAACCGCTTCTTCTATTGCGCATCTAGTTGTTGTTCCCACGGCTCTAACTCAAGAAGTTTTGGAATGTCTTCATCTTCTTCGTAGGCGTCGACAAATGCCATATTGACGGACCAGACTTGCCTGAGCATGTCCCCGATGCTGACATCCGAATCAAAAGTGGGTAATCCGGTTGAGTGTGAATGCCAATCGCATTCCTCATCTGAGCTTTCAGGGGTCGTTGCTGGTGTAACATAACCTAGCCCACATCTGGTTTTGTTGTAATAGTCTCATGGTTTTCCAGCTGGGACCGACAATTGTAAGGGTAACCGTTGTCCAGTGCCGTAGTTCAAGCCCGGTGTAGTTTCCAGATCATACCCCTGTTTTTGTATGAGGTATTTGGATTGGGAACTATACATATAAAGGGGCAGTCTCCGGATGTCGGGCTCGAGATCAACTTCTTCTACCCTAAAAGTTTGTGGATCATTCTTCCGGCCGAAGATGATTAGATGATCCTCTCCCTCGATTATGCGGTAAGCGTCATCCACTGGAGTAAATTGGTTTGCGGTGTAGACATTTGTTACCTGTGTGTGCAGGTGAGTGCCTATACCGTGTTCCATAGCATACATTGTACAAAGCTTATTAATCTCGAGATAATCCAAAGATAGCCCATTATTGATGAAGTAAGGTATATTTTCCAGTAGGATTACATCATCTGCGGATGGAACATCAGTGTGAGCAGCCACATACTTGGCCAGCTCTGGCTCTTCTTCAACCACCCCCTGTGTCAATGAGGACTGGAAAGATGACTTGGGCAGCTTAATCATGAGGGGCTCCATGGGTGGAGTAGGATGTGGAGTCGTTGGCGTACTAGCCACCCCCAGCTTGGTGCTCGATGCTGGACGGGGGGTTGTTGGCTGGCTAGCAGTTCCCGGCTTAGCGCTTGGCTGCCGATTCATTCTGGGAAGACGAATCGTCATCGGCTTGACAGAGGGATTGAGCTCCCCTATTTGTTGCTGGCTAGTTTTAGGCAGCCTGATTGTTAGTGGATCTGTCGTGGGTCTTGGCACTTGGCCAGACCTTGGCAGTCGGATTATCATCTGCTCCTCCTGTGCAGAGAGGCTGATTGAGTCCTTATGCAGAGTGGCTGTAAGGGGCGCAGTTATGCCAGGTTTGCGGGCTTGGAGGTGGATCGTCAGAGGTTTCTCTGGTCCAGCTGTCGCCTCAGTTTGAGATTGAATATCTCCTTCGGCCAGGTGCTTTTTCGACTTCCCGTACAAGCACGAATCTGAGTAGTAGGATTTGACCCCTTTAAAGGGATCGATGTCGGCAAATTCTGTCCTTACGAAGCCGTGCTTGTCGACGTACTTGAAGCACTGGTGCAGTGTGGAGGGCACGATCATGTAGTCATGTATCCAAGGATACCCCAGGAGAATGTTGTAGGAAGTATTCGTATCTATGACATAACATGTCACTTCTGACTGAAGGTCGCCGATTTGGCACTTCAAGCGAACCTTCCCGATCGGATAGCTTCTGCCTGAATTAAAACCGCTGATGGCGGTGCTTGTCGGCGTAAGGCGATGCATTGGGATACGCAGATGGTGTAGTAAGCTCTTCGGGATGATGCTTATGGAAGAACCGGGATCAATATGCATCTGATCCACCTTGATATCGCCAATGTACCCAATATAATACAGAGGGCGATCATGCAGGTTGGTCTTGATAAGCATATCCTGCGGAGTGAAGACAATGTTCGACATTGAACCTGTGCAAATGCTGTCCTGGAGATCTGCAAGCGAGCTTTCCCCAGTGAGATTCGACTGAGCCAGATATGCGTCGGTATTCTGGAATGCCTCGCTTAATGCGACGCGAACACCCTTGGAGAGCCTCAGGAGCTCGTATAGCGATAATTTGGCCGGTGTGTTGGCCAATTGCGCCAAGATGTCAAAGTTGTAGGGCCTCTCCAGCCCATGAGGCGTCTCTCTTAGGAGTGGTTTGTCGAAGCGAGTCTCCTTCGGCCTAGGCTTGTCGGTCGTCGAAGGCTGCAAAGGTCCTGGAGCATCAGCAGCTGTTGGCTGATGGTCTTCAGCCGAGTTACCCGGTGGAGTTTGGGTTTGTGCGCCGAAACGGATAACAACGGCAGTAGCTTCTTCGACCTCTGCCGAGATTGTGCGACATGATTTAACTTTTCCATTCTTCTTCTTGTTGGTGGAGGGAGGTGCGGACTGAGTCACTTTGTGTACCGGGTCCGGATGGACCCACATGATCTCCCTCCGTGATGTAGTAAGGGGCACTAGACCAGCATCCTGGTCTCGGGGAGGTGGAAGGTTAGTGACCTCCATATTTGCTCTGGGGACAGGCACTACTCCATCTTAAGTCTCTGTCGGAGGGAAGTTGTCGAATTGTATTGACACCATGTTGGCTGCTACGGTCACCTCTTCGAAATCAATGGCCAGGGCCCTAGAATCGATGAGATGCTGGATGTATCGCTTCAGTTGGTAGCAGTCATGTGTAGTATGGTGGACATAGAGATGGTAGTGGCAGTACTTGGGGCTTTCCATTTCTGCAGGACGAGGTTCACGCCTTGGAGGAGGGAGCTGAATTCGACCTCCTTGTATGAGCATGTCCAAGATGGTCTTGACATGGTCGTCCTCAAAGGAATAGGTCATCTGAGGCCACTGCTTCTCTGCTGGCTTTGGTTCAGGCTTCGGTGCTGTGTCGGCCACCATAGCCTGTTTGCCCTTGTTATCTCGATTGTTGGAGGGATTACCACCATTGTTGCTATTGGTGTTAGGGCGTTTGCCCTTGTCCTCTCCTTTCGAGACGTGCAATCCCAATTGGCGAGCTTTCTTCAACTTGTCTTATGTGCTAGTGGCGCTGATAATGAAAGTCTTCCAATCCTTAAACTGACTTTCGCCCATCCAGAGGCTGATCGTGGAAAGCAATCTCTTTTGGCAAATTTTAATTAAGGAGGAATTAGGGTTACCGGAAGGCAACTTCATCGCGGTTTGACGAAATCGCTCGATATAGTTCCTTGTTAGCTTATTTTCTCCCTGGAAAATGTCTATAAGGGTGGACATTGTCACGTCTTGTCCTACTTCGTAGAACCTTTACAGGAACATACGTTTGAAGTCGGTGAAAGAATGGATGCAGTTGTCCGGCAAGTTACGGTACCAGTCGAACGCGACCCCCTCCAGTGCCCCGATGAACAACCGTTTAAGGATGGCATCGTCATGAGGCAGATGGTCGGTTGTGACTTCGAAGTAGGTGATGTACCTGCTTGCAGATGTCTTTCCATCATATGGATTAATTTTAAATGGTTTATATCTTGGTGGAAAGGGAACATCTCTCCACGCAGCAGGATATGGTTGTCGTATCCTGAGGTCTTGGCAGTTTTCTCGGGCGTGGAACATGGCCCGGAGCTCCTGGACCTCTCTTCTTGTCTCCCTGGCCTCGTATGCAGTGATGGGGGCCGATATTTCAGGAGGATTATCACCCGGGTTTGGTGCGGCTGAGTTCGAGTCCGCATAGACCGCGGGTCCCACATTTATTTGGCCCTGTATCCTTCCTTGCAGAGTTGGAAGAGCCGCTTTGATCTTGTCCACGGATTTGACCAAGGTAAGAAGTATGGCCTCCAGGGTGTCGATGCGTTGGCGATCACTAGGACTGTCTTGGTTGCTGTCCGTCATAAACACCGTCCTTACATGAAAAGAGACGGAAGGAACGGTGGAGGACGCGCCCTCTGAGTCATACCCCTATACAGAGAAGTCGTCAGGGTATGTGGGAATGTTCTCCTCTGGTTCGCACTCAGAAGGAGTGGTACCCCCAGCTTCAGATCTTGCCTCGTCTTGAGAGTTGTGGACGTCCTCAGGGACATCGGGATCTGCTGTATCTGTTGGGTGAATCGTTTCTTCTGGATTATCTTCTTGGAACATCGGATTGTCGTGGATATTTGGGAGACTGCTACCCTCGGCTCCAGTGCCTCCCAGAGATGTGGACGACGAATCTCCAAGTGTGGCATATTTTGTCTTTGAGCGGGTACCTTGGTAAACTCCTCCTGTAACGGTAGTAGACAAGCGTTTAGAAGAGAGTTTCTTGGTTACACCGGTTGAGATTTTTGGACTGGAGACATTTATTTTCTTCCCTCTACCGCTGCCAGGAATCTTCAGAGCAGAATTGCAGGAGGCGATGAGAAGCGCTTCGTCTTCTGAGCTTGGGTGTTGCAGTCGTTGGAAGATGGACCGCCGGTCTTCTTGTACTGCCGCGTTGTTGCAGCAGCAGTTGACAATGACTTGGGTGTAGTGATGTCCATGGAATGACTCTCTGCACACCGAAGCTTCTTCTATTTCTTTGCGCTTGTGAAGGATCACATCACGCAAGTCAGGTGCGCTTCGAGCAACCTTTACACCCGTTTTGTAGGCCCGGGAATCTCGAGCATCTGAGTGTGTTGGCACCATATTTGCTCCCTGATTGTTGGAAGACTCTTGGGAACCACTATGTCCGTTTGCCGCCGGGGGCTGGACTTGAGTGGTTCGGTACAACTTTCCATCGGAGGCTCGCATAACAGTAAGCGGAGCATTCGGATGGTCAGAGGTTGGGATAGCTGACTGAGCTCGCCGAGCCCGCGCTGTCCTAGACTTCTTCACTCTAGCACCCGAGGGTGCACAGTAGGAAGAGTCCAAATGGTGTCGCAGAGAGTCTGGCACATGTTCTTGGGCGCATTTGGAGTCAGGACCGCATGAGAGGCGGTCAAAGACTGACCGTGAGCCGCATGGAGTAGATGGTATACGGCTGGGTTTGGTGGCCGTGCAGGCTGTCTGTATGCGGCTGGCATGTGTGGCCGCATGACCCTTCTGAATGCGGCTAGGAGTGGTGGTTGCATGAACCTTCGAGATGCGGCTGGAAGTTGTGACCGTGCAAGCTACCTGCATGTGACTGGCAGTTTTGGCCGCATGGACGTTCTGCATGCGGCTGACTTCTGTGGCCGCATGAGTCTTCTTCATGCGGCTGGCGGTTGCGGCCGTATGAGCCTTCTTCATGCGGCTGGCACCCTTATGCGGCTTAGACCGCATAGAGTTCCTCTTTGCCCCTGCAAGTCCAGCATCATAGTATTTTCTTCTGCTGGACTTGGGGACCGCAGAGTCCTCTATGGCCTGAAGCGGGGCCGCATGAGAGTTTTCTCCGCCATTTTGAGCAACAGAGAGTACTTCTTCGAGAGTTTGGGGAGGAGCGAATGATTTGGTCCTCCACTCTCTGCGGGCCTTCTTCGTGCGGGCTCGCCGCTGGACCGGGCCAGTGCTTCCGTCGGAGAGCATTTCTTCAAACGCCTGCTGGTCGAACTGGGTGACCAACATCTGTTGAGTGGAGCCAAGTTTGGCTGCGTCCGATTGCGTCACCAACTCCTCAGCCATGGAGAAGTTAGTCTCCAGCAGAGTCGCCATCGTGTTTGCCATTGATTGTAAAATTACAGAACAATTTTATAGGAGGACTGAACTTAGACTCACAATACAAACTCGCTCGCACAAAGAAAGCCTAGAAATAAAAACCTAGGTACATCAATCTAAGTACGATTGTTTATTTTTGATTCTGGGGGTGACGATAGAGGCTCGAAAAAGCGAGGGCAGCTCTGCCTTACTCCTTGGAAGATCGGACGTAGCCTTGGCTCTGATGAAGAAATGCTCTCGGGATGTGTAGGAAGACTCTTCTGTGCGTGCTTTTGTCTTTCTGTGTGTCCAGCAGGATGGAGAGAATCATTTTTTTGGAATTCTCCTCTCTATTCTTCTTTTCCCCTCTTTTCTCTACTCTGCTTGCAAGGGAATGTCACCTTGCTATTTATAGAAGTGGGGGTGTGATCATTAGGGTTTGCAATGATTGTCCCTTGAAAAGTCGGCGGCCAATAATCTGGACCATTAATTATGATTACATCACATCTGGGTAGTTGATTTTTGATTGCACCAAATCCGTATGGGCAATTAATGCTGATTGCGATAAATCTTCATAATTTGTCATGACAAGCTCGGATCTCCCGCCACGTGTTCAATTTGCTTAATTACAACAAATCTGATTTGATCCGAGTAATTGTGATGATTATAACAAATCTGGGTTGTTATGATTTGCTAGCAACCATAACTCCGAGGGGATAAGACAGCCACGTGTCTCAACTTTCATGAGGATCGCCACGTGTCTCAACTGTCATGAGGACCGCCACGTGTCTCAACTGTCGTAAATGGGACGTCCTGACAGAGCCGCATGAATACAATCTCTAAATGAACCGCATATAGGTGGCCCCCACACTCCTAGCCGCATGAAGGTAGCAGCCGCATGAGGGTGGCGGCCGCATGAGAGGGATAGCCGTGTGAGGATGGCAGCCGCATAAAGGTGGCAGCCGCATGAAGGAGGCAGCCGCATGAAGAAAGCAGCCGCATAAAGAGGGAAACTGCATGAATAGAGCAACCACATAAAGAGAGCAACCGCATGAAGAGAGCAACCGCATGAAGAAAGCAACCGCATGGGGTGACAGCCGTATTGGGGTGGCAGCCGCATAGGGAGCTTTGGATTTGGCGAATCATGTCAGCTATAAAAGATTTTTTTTTCTTTTTCCTAGGAGCACGCCATCATGTCAGAGCTATCTTTTCAGCTTTATGTCAAAGCTGTCACTTCGCCTTTCTGTCAGAGCTGCCGTCAGGGTATTTAATGAAGCAGTTGCTTTATGGCCAGCTGTAAAGGCGGACTGCTTTGGGCCACGTGGCTCCTTCCTGAGCCGCATGGAGCTATCCGAGCCGCATAAGGCTTTAAAGGACTTTTGAACTGCATAAATGTCTAACGGATTCCTGAGCCGCATGAGGCTCTTTCTATCTGAGCCACATGGGCTTTTCTTGTTATTTTCCATGCTTCTACATACAACATGCATAAAGAAAACCATGATAGAAACAAAAATGACAAGTAACAACGAAACATGAATATAAGAACTACTATGCATAAATTAACTGCTGGTAAGAAAACAAAGGAAACATGTAACAAATGCCAAGTTTCTACATGAAAACATGGCAAGAAGCCAAAAGAAAACCAAACCCTCGCCTCTATTGTGGACTCTCAGTTTTAAACAACAACCAACCATCGCCCCTAGTGTGGACTCTCAGGTTAGCTTCAATCAATTAACCCTCGCCCCTGCGTGGACTCTCAGATTAAGAATAAACAAAAATTGAAATAGCAATTCACTTATGACGTACTCGTCCTACAACACAATATGACTCAGTCAAGGTACAGGTGAGAACAGATCCAAAATGAACTTTAATGCCACCGTGAATAAAGATAATATGTGAACGAGACCCGTAACCTAGTACGCATAATATGAAAAAAAAAATCATATCAACAATAGGCCAAAGAAACTAGGTAACGACATGTATCAAAGGGAAAGAACATATACATGTAAATAAACTGTAAAGAGAGACAATGTATACTTGCTTGGTGGTAGCACACAAAACCAACAATATCCAATCCTAAGTGAGATACGAAAGCTGAACTTCCACAAATGTCCCCGGATACTAAAACAGACATCACCAATGCGTTTAGCATAAGAAAAATGTCCAACTTTGACTACCCATAAATTTAATTCTGGACACAGGGGCAAAAAGATAATTTTGGACCAAAAAAGTATCCGTTATTGGACCTACTTTGTACCGAAAAAAGTGTGAAAATCTATGGTCTCTAAAGTCGACAAACTATATACCTATAATTTCAGTTTTTTGATACGAACTCAATGGTATGTTCAGATTTGGATTCCGATGAGCCATGCAGAAAATCACCCGTTGAGTCAGATCGTAGTCCCGCCAAAATAGTGTTCCGGTCGACCTTCTCAGAATCAGACCAAACTTGGCTCACAAAACCAGAAAAATAACACGTGTCCAGTGGTGTAAGTTTCATCGCGAGGTGACGAACGTAGATAAAGTAATTGGCTAATTTGTAAAGAGGCCGATACGGGGTATCTTCATCGATACGGGGTATCTTCATCGATACGCCTCGATTTCATCGTGCACACACAATAAAATTGAGTTCCGTCAAATCCCACATGTCCACAACATCCATACATGTCTTTTGATGCTCACGAGTTGCGACCTAGTCGCCCAGTTTGACGGGACGGACCCCGTATCGGGAATTTTCTAAAAATTCTAAATAGTTTGTATATGGTTTTTTCTCGATTTTGAAAATTGTTTTCTCTGCACATAATTGATGAAATTCGAAACTACAAAATAGGCTCTAAAGTGCGATATGTTGTCTTCAAGATTGTTTAATTAGATTTTGAAAAATTGCTTTGGATTGGCATAGATTCGCCTTTCAATTTGGGTTTCCAAAACTGTTTCCAACTGTCACGAACAGTAATTTTTCTTCGACTTAGCATCGATTTTCTGGATAGGGTGTTTACCTATAATGGAATCTATTTACTGTGATTCCTAGAGGGTTATATCATCTCTCTGTAGGAATTTACGGAATAAAAAATGATCGTGTATGCAGGAAGTAACGGGGTCGAGAAATAGAGTACCTGGCAGCAGAGCACTGCTACAGTGTTCTCTGTTTGTGCAGTTTCTGTGCGATTTTTGACGGCTTTGGTTAGCCTCTGGCACCTCGTGCAGCGGCACAAGCTGTCGGAGAAGGCCGATGGGGTAGGGGTGTCGTTGGCAGGGTTAGGTTTTAGGTTTTAGAGAGATTTCCTCCCACCCTCTCTCGTTTATATATATAGGCTTTCTTTGGTTCCAAAGGGGATCGGGTCCTTGTTAGTAATGTTCCCGCAAGGAACAGTACTTCAAGGTTGTTTTTTGTTTTTGTTTTGTTTTTTATTTCTCTTTTCTTATATATGTAATGCCCCGCTCCGCGCGAGGCATTTGGTTGGCTTGTTGGATGCTATCAGATGTTGGACCATGACTTGTGTTAGGAATTAAGAGATTTGAGACTGATGCAGTCGCTTAGCTGGCTAGACGGATTAAGTTTTGGAACATGGCTCGTTGGTGGGGCTACGTCTAATAGGAATACGGGTGATCGGAAAAGAAAGACCCTTTTATGCAAGCGAGTGGAACTGTCCTTCCTCCTCCTTACTCCTTCATGCTTAATAACAATGAATATTGAATTGCTAAGAATATGTCCCTAATATCCAATACCTTGAATGCTGAATAATTGTGATGCTTCAGTTGCTAAATCGATAGAGTTGCTAATGCTAGAAATCATTGAAATGAATGACACATGAAGATTGAATTGTTGAATGAATAACACTTGAACAGCTAATGTGAATTGGTGCCTGAGAATGAAATGATAATGTACCTTATACTAATTTTGCTGAAACAAAAGAAATACTTGAATAATGAGATGCTCTGTGAATGATAGATTGAGGAATGAACTGGCTATGCTATTGACCCAATGAAATGAATGAAACACTTTAATAATGTACACTCTGTGTAACTATTACTAAATAAGAAATGTTGCTTATTCCCATAGCAATGAATGAATATGAAATGTCCCTATAAGAAATGAGATGTTATTTATTCTTGTTCGAAAGGAATAATATGGGCAATGTGATGATGCGATGAAATGAGAATATGAACTGATGAGTCTTGGGATCATGGAGATCACCAAATGGAATGATGGAATGATTAGTCATTGAATACGGCTCAAAATTGATAAGATGAGATATTGAACTGTTGGCTTGCTTACTTTTAGTTGTTTTACCATGCACTTGTGTTCACCGAGTCGACACGCATTCGCATGGTCATAGACGTACTTGTACAAGTCTGAGTAAGTTTCCTCGAACGGTATCTAGGACGCTGGGACCGATTCCACCCGGAAGGAAATACTAGTCGTGCTATGGTGGTACCAGGTATTACGGGACATTCGGCTAGGCTTACAACCTGCCTGGAATGGTGCGTCGTAATACCGGTTGGAAAGTCCTTTATGGTACAGTTTCACCAATGACCATGTAGTCAAAATGCATGCTAACAAATATTTTGCGCAGACATAGTAAGTATATCATATAATCCTTTATTTTTATGCAGGTGTGAGGGAGTCGACTATCGGTAAGAAATTACTTAAATGTAATATGGTTATTACATGTTGAATTCAACTTGCCTGTTTAACCTGACTAATCGAATGCTGTTAAAGTGTTGCCTCAATGATGCTTAATGTGATAACACAAGAATTGTCATAACATGTTTAAGATGTTAATGCAATATTGCCTTGCCATGAACGTTGCTAAGAACATGTTTACATGCTTCACTATGAATATTGTCCATGAACCATAAACTGATGCTAGGCCCCAACTAGAAAGATTACTCAAATACATGCTTGCTAAAATTGACCACTTAGTGTGGCGAGTGGGCGGGATTCTGCTCGCCAGTACATAGATGATGTACTGACCCACGTTGTGGGCAGGTTCTCATGCTGGAAAAGTTCTGTACACGAAGATTAGCTTGATCGGTCCCGCGGCATCGAAGATCTGTTGGGCGTGTAGAAGCTCTCCTTGCAAAAGATGATATCTTCTGTTTATAAAGGGTATAATGTATGGAACATTATAATCAGTTGTACCAGTGAGTTATAATCCAAGTTGGTATCAAGTTGTAATCCAATGTATCAAAGTATCAAATGTTGTCACGACCCGCACCCGGTTTTCGGATACGAGACGTGTCCAAGCCAGCCTACGCCGCAGAGTCGGCGGTAGAACGCTGTCAAGCCCGCAAGAAATAAATGCTCAAAGAAATAACAATTGCTGTTCATTCACAAATTCTAATTTATTACAACAGTTACAAGATTTATAATTAAAAGAATTATAAGACTTTACAATTAAATGAAAATTATACAACTGTTTTCTATTTCTAGGTCGTCTTCAGCATACCCAAGCCTCCCCAAGTGCTAAGAGTGATCGCGGCTAAACCTGAAAAATGTTGGTTATCCAGTCAGGATTGGAACAAGTACACAAACCGACGGCAGTGCAAAACACAATAGAATTATCAAGACATGAAAATAGCATATGAGAAATGAAAACTATAAGATAAAGTGATGTCATAGCACGATAGAGAAATAAACAAGGAAAAGCTAATAAAAGACATCTATCTAAGTGGTGTGAAATATCCTTTCGCCATGTGGACGGCTAGGGGTAAAATCAGGCACACTGCACGTGTCGTGCGCAGTGGCTAGCATTCACGAAAGACAATGGGATATTTCTGGGTAGTCCACATGTATACTAAGATATTTCCCCTCCCGACAACTCCGTGTGACGAGCGTGTCAACAAGCAGCAAGATATATGTATAGACATGAAATGAGAAAACTACTATGAATCGAAAAGCAATCAGAAAGTGCACTTGCCTGAGGTCCTTAGCTGGAGAAAACCAATACTGTACCACACGATGAGCCACAATCAAGCAACACATATTGAAGTCTCCGGATGCTGAAATAAATAGTACCAACATTCTCAGAATAGTCAAATTAGCTAGGATTGCCTGTCCTTAAGTCCAATTCTGGACACAGGGGCAAAACGGTAATTTCGGGCAAAAATGATGTCCGCCGTTGGACCCGCTTTGCACCGAAAAGCGTGCCAGAGTCAACGGTCTCTAAAGTCGTCAAACTACATGTCTACGGATCCAGTTTTCCGATACGAACCCAACCGTATGTCCAAAGTTGGATTCCGGCGGGCCGTGCACAAAATCGTCCGTTGAGTCCAAAATTGCGTGTTAGCCTAGGGTCGATATGATGAGGTCAGAATCACGAGAAATAGTAACTTATGACTTGACGCGACCAAGATGGGAATCAAGAAGAATTCATTCAATAAAGGAAAATCTTTAATAAGAGCGTGTATATATATATAATCTATTTTTTAGAAATTACCTTTGATGTTTTAAAAACATTAATGAAATATTTTTAGTAAATCCTTTGGAAACCATAAAACTCATATCTGGATCAAAACTATAATTTAAATATAAATAAATATTCGAGGATATTTATAATAAATATTTATAATTTAGAAAATATCTATGATGTTTTGGAACTATATTTTATTAGTAAAATATACTTAAACAAGTACTTTGAAAGTCTCAATAAACGTTCAAGGCTAACTCCGATTTACCATAATTGTTATAAAATACGTTTTTAGGAAATTCACTTATTAAAATATTAATGGTACATAATAATAATAATTGCTACCAGTAACAAAGTCTTTGTATTATACTATATTTCTTTATACATGTATCTACCAACATATGTATACCCTAATCTACTTAGTATACTAATACAGTACTTAATTCTAAAGATTTAGTAAATAAATAATGGAGCAGTATAACAAACAGTAGCTCAGTATAATTGAGTCTGATATCCTATATGAAGGTTACCAGCACAAAATATCTCATTCTTGTTTTTAACATTTCCCTTTTAATACTCTTCTCAACATTTCTTTTTTAATACTCTTCTCCTGAGGGGAAGAGAGAGAAGGTTTATAGATGTAAAAAAAAGGAAAATGAGGTATTCGAGAGAAAGGGGGAAACTCACCTCGGGGAAGGGTTTCTCGCCGGAGGTTGCTGGCCTGGACGGAAAGGCTTCGCGCGACTGCTGGAGAGGCTCGGGGTTCGTGGGCGCGCGGGTTTGCACGCGTTGGCGGAGGGGTTCCACCCGAGCGGCGGCCAGTGCGACGCCAGCTCGTCGGGTGCTCTCGAGCGGCGGCGAGGGGTCAGACGACGAGGCTGATCCGCGAGTGGTGCGGTGGCGACGTGCACGGTGGATCCTCGTGGAGGCGGCGATGGAGACTCTTCGGTCGGATCGGAAGGGTGCCCGCTGGACCCGCCAGATCCGGCCGACGGTTGGCTGCCGCGGTCGGTGGGCAGAGGTCGATGCGACTCCGGCGCAGAGGAAGGGCGGCGCGCGGAGATGGCGGAGGCGCCACTCGCCTGGGCTGGCGTCGGCGGACGTGGACGCTCGGGTGGCCAAACGGGAGGCTGGGTCACCGGCGCAGCCAGGTCGGGAGTAGATTTAGGTTTTGGTTTTCTTCGTCTTCTTCTCAGTTTTGGGGTGGTGAAGTGTCGGACACGGAAGTATACTGCCGTGGAATTGTATTGTACCGGACTTTGATGAACTGTATGTACACGACACCCGGGTCGGACCGGCTGACACGAGTGGACACGGCACAGATTCTGTATATTGGTTATTGGCGGAGGGTTCGGGTGGTGGTATGGTGGCTGTCGACGTTGGTGATGGCGGGGGTAACGGGGATGATGATGATGGTGTTCAAAACTGGAAGGGTGGTGTTGTGCTGGGCTAGTTTTGGTGGCCACTGGCCGGTGGGAGGAGGATGGCCGGGAGGTGGCTTTTGTGATGTTGGTGACGGTATTGTCAGATGAGTATGCGCTGGAGAGATTTCGGCAGGGAGGAACTAGCTCTCCTTAAATAGGAGACGAGACTATTCTTTAGATAAAGATTAGAATTTCGTATGGATAGGCCTTTCATCTAATTTAAATCAAATAAGATATTTACACTTTTAATTTAGTTTAATATAAAACCTACACGGAACTAATTATACTAATCACTTGATATTAATATTATCAAGAAATTTAATCCAACTTAATCCATATAAATTCAAGATTAAATCAAATAACGACCACCTAATAATTTTTAGAATACCATTTAATACTACCAAATAAACTTCCTTTTATTTGACAAAATAGTTTAATCAAATCTATTAGTAGATAATAGTACCAATTTAAATCAATATCTATTATTACCAAAAGTTTAATTTATATAATTAAAATCCAAAATTTAGTATTTATCAATTAAATTAAAGCATAATAATTCTTTTTAAAAAAAAAGATTAATCTAGTCATAATTTGTTAATAGATAATTTTCAAGTCGTTACTCAATATTATCAAATAAAATTAAATATCAAAATAAGTTGGATAATCGTCACATAAGTCAAATAACATTAATTATAATAATTTCTAAATTAATCAAATCAATTCATAATAATTTAAAACAATATTAGATTTTAAATAAGTATTTGATAATATCAAGTAATTAAAATCGTATGGATATAGATCCCTAGCAATCAATGTTCAACACATATACTTTTAAAATAATTACTATTACTTACCAAAATGATATAAATCACATATTTTCAAATTAAACAATCATTGATCAATAATAATCGACGTTAGCGAATAATGTAAAACGTGTCTTTACTAACCCAAAATCTTATAAATATTTTTTATGATTTTCAAAACTTCCTCTGGAACCAAAATTGTTTGAAAGCTAATATCTTTGGTAATACAAGATAAGGAATTTCGAGCATAAATATTTTAATGAAACCAAATAGTATTCAACCCAAAATCTTTACATTAGTTTAGAAATTGATTATCGAATAATCTGAACTTTTATCAAAATATATTAACAAAATCCTTTATTCATGAAAATTATTCTGCCTACGCAATGCTTTGATAGTCCAAAAATTAAACATATATTTTTAATACAACTAATGGATATTCATGATTAATTTATTCTATGAAAACCGAATGGTATCTTTTAAATAAAAAAATATTTAACCTAGTTTTCAAATACGAAATTACTCACAAATGCTTTGCACATAGTCTAACCTTTAATATATAAAAAATAAGAATAGAGAAAGATAAACAAAATTTTGAGAATCCGGGAAGAGGAGTTACAAATGTAAGCTCTATGGCATTTGTTCAGTTGGCTATCAATGTAAAATGAGATGTGTTGTAAGCATAGTCTTTCACTACAAGTCTTATACTCTCCTTCAATTATCAATAAAGAGAATGAAATTCTATATATCTCTTGTGACTTCAAATGATCTTCTTATCTCTGCTGTCATGAATCAGTAATGTGTTCTCATTCAATAAAGAAAGATATGTCCTCGTTAACTTCAATTTGTCTACTTTTGTCGCTGTGATATGTTCCTATTTAAAGATTATCAATTATGTACCATCTTTGTCTTGTACAAGTGCAATACCAGACTTGTACGACATCACGACCAAGTGAGGACGAACGATTCGACATGAATCAAAGCAAGAACGAACGATTCTCCGAATTGGGACGTGACAAATTATTATCAGAGCACGAATTTACGTCCTTGGACTCTCAATTAATTCGTTTCAAATCAAAATTGCTTTTGCGATTAACCAAAGTTGCTTCCGCGAGTATTCATATTGCTTCCACGATTAAATTAAAGATTACTTCCGCGATTATGCTGTTGTTGTTCTGGTAATCATTTCAAGTTATTTATGTCTGAAAGTTCTTTGACCCTCTTGGCTGCTCACTGGATGTTCCATATAGTAAGTCTAAATACATTATGATGCCCCTAAATGAATGATTGTTGTTGGTTTGGACACTAATGACCCAACTATGACTCGATACCATATTATGCTATTTTGTGAATGATGTTCAGAATGTAGAAATAGAGAAATGTGGCTATGTATGCTGTAACAAGTAGAGAATTGCATGTGATGTTGGAAAAGAATTGGGAATGAAACAATTGATGGATGAGTCCAACATAATTGATGAGTTGACTCATGTGTATTGGCTAGTGCTTTTGAGACCCTAAAAATATTGGCTTGTGATTTGAGACCTTGAGATGTTGGCTTAGTGTTATGATCAGCTTAGATCACGATTGTCCGAAATCAGCTTGTGTTGGTATTGTTTGGGGATGGCTTCGATTCTGAGTGGTATATTGCCTCTACCACTTCAGAATGAGATATATCATAACCCTTTTCATCGGATAATAATGAGTCTATCTGTGAGCCTTGGGCAGTGCCGAGACTTATCTGGAAGTCATGCCTTGTTGCTAGATGACTCGAGTGTCCCTTGAAGGTGATATTACGCTGGGTAGCGAGATTGTTAAAAAATGTAACTAGTGGCTTGATTAGGAATTGCTCAGTCGGGTGATGAATCATAATTGTCGGATAATTATTTTACTGTGGGTAATAGATTTTGCTAAAAATGTTGTGGCCATGAACATTGAACGATAATTGAGATTAGTTGGATGGGAATCATATGTGGCTATTACAGTTTGGTTGCTAATATAAAGTTTGGAAATATTGTCTGTGAATCGGATGTATGTTGGAAGCAGTGCCTTGATCCTAAGTGCGATAGATGAAACCCCTCTTGATCGTCGAAGGATAAAATCAATAAGTTTGAGCTTGAGGTTGGCGAAATAGATAGTCGTTGCATAAGTACATGTATGCTGAGGAATTGAAGTGTATCATAAAAGTGACAAGTAGAGCTCTGAATACTTGTATAGCATAGAGAATGGCTATAGATGATGAATTGTTGGATTTGATTCGAATGGATTACTTAACCCTTACGGTAGATATTTTGGTATGTCCGTATGAGAATTGATGGCTAAAACGAATGGATTGAGAATCATGAAGTGTGTCGGGATAATGTCGATATTGTAACACCCCTAAATTTGTTAATTAATTTTTTATTTTGATTTAAAATAGGATTTTTATGGATTTTTATGAATATTTAATTATTTAGTTTTATTATTTATAGATGACCTTAGCCATGGAACTTTTGGAGCACAAGATGACTAGAATTGGGCACGGAAAGTACAGTCGAGTGCTTTGATTAGTCTATTAGCCATGTTAGGGAAGGACGAGCCATAGGTGTGTTCTAACCGGAAAACCAGCCAAGTGCGAATAACCCCCCCCCCCCCCCCCCCCCCCCCGCCCCGATGATTGTGATTTATTTCTTAGATTTTTGACTTTTGAGGGACCCGGTTGAACCAATTTAGCTCGGACTTGACTCGAACCCAACGTAAGCCCATGTAGGCATTTAGTGTACGCCATGTAGACATATTTATGTATTCTTATTTATTTTAGGAATTGACAAATAATTTCTAAATATTTGTTGTACGTAAATTATATGTATGTAATGGTGTTTTAGAATATTTGTAAGGTTTTTAGGGCCAAAGAAAGATGGTGTTATGATACACTATACATATTATTGGTTTATTATTATTATATTATTATTATTATATTTTATTATTATTATTATTATATTATATTATTATTATTATTATTATTATTATTATTATTATATTATATTATTATTATTATTGTTGTTATTATATTATTATTATATTATTATTATATTATTATTATTGTTGATTCTATAATTGGTTTTAACAATATTTTATTTTCTGTTCTAGAAAATAAATATATAATATTATTGTGTACATATTGTTATAGATAAACCCTGTACTAGCAAAGAATATTAATTTTTTGTGATTTTTGGAGTATTATTATATAAGGATATATGTGAATATATATATAATATATATATATATATATATATATATATTATATATATATAATATATATATATATATATAAAAAAGAGATAAGAAAAAAAGAAAAAAAGAAAGTTTAATTTTTTTATTTGATTTGATCAAACCTTGATCAAATCTCGGCCGAATCGATCCAAATCTTTTCTAATCTAATCCTAACGAATTCTCAACAAGATTTCACTAAATCTTGGTTCAAAACCTAATCGGATTTGGATTTTAAATCAATCTAAAATAGGATTTTATAAACCTCGGTATATTATACGCGAGTAGTCCGATCGGTTTCTCACAAAATTTCTATCGATAATCCATCCCTAACCCCGATCCCCCGACTTGGAACCATCCCCGACATCCTAGCGACCACCTCGACCACCTGCACCCACCGTGGAGTCGCCGGAGACAGCCGCCGCGCTGAAACAGAGCAGCAAGCAGGACAGCCACAGTAGCAGTAGCTACGACTCGGTGAATTTAAGGTTTGATTTCTCCTATTATATTTGGTTAAATTTTGATCTATAAACTCGTAGAGGAACCGTATATGACCCTCTAGAAGTTCCCATAAATAGAATTCGACGGGGACGAGCCATTGATCCAGAAAATTGATGAAAATATCGAGGGAAAACCGTTTTAATAACAGTTTTAGACAGTCCAAGTGCCTCGGTTGGGAGGTAGATTCTGGTCGACTCAACGATAGTATCAAAAATCTAAATAAACATGTTTGAAGACAACATATAGGACTTCCTAACCAATTTTGTATTTTTGATTTTCATAAATTATATGCAGAGAAAATAGTTTACAAAATCGAGAATTTATCATTAAAAATAGTTTTCAAAACTTTAAAATTCTTCCGATCCAACGTGCGTCCCGCCAATCCGGGCGACGTGGACACGAACCGAAAGCATCAAAGGTACGTATCGACTTCATGGACGTGTGCTTGACGGAATTTAAATTGGTTGTGTGTGCACGACGAATTTGATCGTATCCGTCAAAACCGTATCGACCTTTTTCGAAATTCTCCAATTACTTTGTGCACGTTCGTCAAATCGAGACGAAACGTGCCAACAGGAACGTATCATTTTTTTGTCCTGCATGCCAAGTTTGGTCCAATTCTGAGACAGTTGATCGGATCGCCATCTTGGAGAGCCCACGATCCGATTCAACGGGCAATTTTGCACGGTTCATCGGAATCCAAAATTGGACATATTGTTGGGTTCATATCATCAAAACAAATCCGTAGACGTATAGTTTGATGACTTTAGAGACAGTTGACTCTGGCACACTTTTTGGTGCAAAGCGGGTCTAACGACGGATACGTTTTGACCCAAATTACCGTTTTGCCCCTGTGTCCAGAATTGGACTTATGGGTAGCCTATCTAGCTATTTTTCTTATTCTGGAAATGTTAGCAATGTCTGTTTCAGCATCCGAGGACAGTTCAGAAGTTCAGCTTTCACGGACGTTCGATCTGACAGGTTATTTAGACGTGGTTGAGTCAACACCAGGTAAGTACACCTTGCCAAACTCTACAGTATTTACATGCTTTCCTATATTTTCAGTATTTTTGCTTTGTTACATACTCTCTTGTTTCCTCTCGTGATTCTTCCTAGTTATATGTGCACGTAGATTTTGATTTTTCTTTCTATACTACTTGTTCTATCTTTCCTATCTTGTTCATGTCTAGTGATAGTATTGATATGCATGTGCCATGTTTTTCCTGACCTATTTGACCTGTAATTGACTTGGAAATGACTAGATAGTTTTGATTTCCTAGTACCTTAGAGAGAATATTTTATTAGCCGTGGCTATCCTCTATTGTTAGTGCCTCCCCGGGCTACGATAGAGAACCTATTATAGGACTGTTAGTGCCTCTCCGGGTTACGGTTTTAGCCATGATTAATATTATATTCTCTTGACAAGTCACCATCTGTAGAATTCCTTTATGTGTTATCATTTTCCCTACTTGTTTTTCTTTTTCTTGCATGTTATTTACTGTACATTTGGCATGTATATTATGTGCCTTGCTAGTTCTTTGAGGACCTGGTTATCTCGCCAGGTGTGTGCTCTTGTCTTTCGTAGGTGTTCTAGCCGTGGCCATGATCATCTCTATTTCTCCAAGGATGATTGAACTTTGATCGTCTTCGCTTCGCTCGCCAAAAATCATTCTTTTATATATCAAGTATTTCTTTTCATAGTCGGTAGTGGATTTGTCTCCGCCCAACTATACCAAAAATTCATAGTTGATTATATGATATCTTTTATTCCTATATTTTGGATGAGATTATGAGTTGTGGTTTACTGTACTTTACAGCTTATGTATCCATATATGGCACATGTACTTCGTATGAATACAGCTGGCATGTCTATGTTTCTAGTCTTACGTATTTTGGGACTGGGGCGTTACAGGTATAGACGGCTGTCGGTTAGGATATAGATTGTTGGCTTGTGACTTAGTGGAATGACTTTGTTATACAGACTGAATAGTATGATTCCATAGTTCTGTTGAGACTATCGGATCGATGGCCCATGAATAGTTAGCCTCGATATATAGACCATGTGGGTGTGAAGGAATTGGAATAGAAATCAAATCATTGGAAATTTACTTGATGGATTATTAGATTGCTGGAAATAGTATGTCGGACTGGGAATTGGACCGTAATATTGCTAGATCGATCTTAGTCGATCGTTAGATAAGTCTAGAACGAGCCTCTGTGGAAATTAGTTCCTTGAGGGTGACCTAGATAGATAGACTTGACCCTAGCGACTGTGGGCTACATGACCAATTGTCGGCATAGTCGGCAATGATGATTAGTTATTAAGACTGTGTTGATACCCATATGTTTGGGTAGAGTTGCTTGAGACTTTTGGTTGCTTGTTCCCTAAGAATGAGAAACTAGTATAACCATAGTAGTCGTCCACTCTAGGGGTGAATGAATAGGTTTAAGCTGCTGGTATAGCTAACCTTAGAGACGTGACCGAATAATAGGGTGACCGTTGGTGAACCATAGGATGACCCTTTGGTATTGCACGAGATATGGTGATGATGAGTAATGACCAAAGGAAGTGTATGCTTAAATTTGTGCCTTAGAGATATTTGATCCTTGTGAAGTTATATGTCGACCTTAAGTGGGAACTGTAGTTATGGGGTAAGACTTAAGTTGATTGTATCGAGAAGTCAATTGTTCTATGAGACAGAACTGACTGCTCATGACGGAAACATTGGATCAGTATCTAAAGTCGGAAAGTTGGATATGTGTTGGAGGGAATGTTGCATAGAAGTGCACTCTTGGCTCGGTATTGATAGCGAGTGACCCTCAGAATGTATTCTTTACAGATGAATTGCCTCGGTGGGAAAGGTTGTTGGATTCAGAAAGGAATATGATTGCATATTGATTTTGGGAAATTTTAGTATGGTTGGCTCTAAGTTAGATCCATAGCTCGAATGTTAGAAATATTGTGCCTGGATAGGGAACTTATCCGAGTTGTCTCTGAGGATAAGTGTTGTGGCTTGAAAGATAGCAATTACGACAAATGATCGTAGCAATAAGTAAGTATAAAGGATGCTGATAGACTCTGAGAATGCCTAGAACAAAATTAGATATTAAAATATGCAAGCGAATTTTGGGAAGATAGTTGCACCATCGCTTATAGAAATTGTATAGTCACGAAAGTTGGCTGAAATACATATGTTTTGGAGACGCCTAAAATATGTATGGATCCAACCGAAGTGATAGCTGCGACAGAGATAACACTATTGGGAGAGCTTATCGAATCGCATAGTACGAGTTTAGCTGAAATGCACATGTTTGGGGACGCCTAAGATATATGCATGATCCAAACAAAGTGGTAGGCTACGACGAAGATAGATTTGTGTAGAAAAATGTTGGTGAATTAATAAGAAGTTGCAAGTATTTGGAAAAGAGAAAGATGGATTAATCATAGATGGATTAAGTGGTACCATTTGAAAACAATCTTTAGACGGCCGAGTGTGCCAAAATGGACATCGAATTGAAGCTTAATAAGAACTTATTGTGACTAAGTGAATTAGTAGAATGAGTTGTTCCCTTAAGTTTCGAGGACGAAACTTTTTCTGAGTGGTATATTATGTAATGCCCCGCTCTGCACGAGGTTTGGTTGGCTTGTTGGATGCTATCAGATGTTGGACCGTGACTTATGTTGGGAATCAAGAGATTTAAGACTGATGTAGTCTCTTAGCTGGCTAGACGGATTAAGTTTTGGAACATGGCTCGCTGGTGGGGCTAGGTCTAATGGGAATACGGGTGATCGGAAATGAAAGACCCTTTTATGCAAGTGAGTGGAACTGTCCTTCCTCCTTCTTACTCCTTCATGCTTAATGACAATGAATATTGAATTGCTAAGAATATGTTCCTAATATCCTATACCTTGAAATGATGAATAATTGTGATGCTTCAGTTGCTAAATCGATAGAGATGCTTATGCTAGAAATCGTTGAAATAAACGACACATGAAGATTGAACTGCTGAATGAATAACACTTGAACTACTCATGTGAATTGATGCCTGAGAATAAAATGATAATGTCCCTTATGCTAATTCTGCTGAAACAAAAAAATACTTGAATAATGAGATGCTTTGTGAATGATAGATTGAGGAATGAACTGGCTATGCTATTGACCCAATGAATGAATAAAACACATTAATAATGTACACTCTGCGTAACTATTGCTAAATAAGAAATATTGCTTGTTCCCATAGCAATGAACGAATATGAAATGTCCCTATAAGAAATGAGATGTTATTTATTCTTGTTCGAAAGGATAATATGGGCAATGGTGATGCGATGAAATGAGAATATGAACTGATGAGTCTTGGGATCATGGAGATCACCAAATGGAATGATGGAATGATTAGTCATTGAATACTGCTCGAAATTGATAAGATGAGATATTAAACTGTTGGCTTGCTTACTTTCAGTTGTTTTACCATGCACTTGTGTTTATCGAGTCGACACGCATTCGCATGGTCATGGACGTACTTGTACAAGTCTGAGTAAATTTCCTCGAACGGTACCTGGGGCGCTGGGAATGATTCGACCCGGGAGGAAACATTGGTCGTGCTATGGTGGCACGAGGTATTACGGGACATTCGGCTAGGCTTGAACCTACCTTGGAATTGGCCATCGTAATACCGGTTGGAATATGGTACAGTTTCACCAACAACCATGTAGTCAGGATGCATGCTAACAAATATTTTGTGCAGACAAAGTAAATATATCATATAATCATGTATTTTTATGCAGGTGCGAGGGAGTCGGCTATCAGTAAGAAATCACTTAAATGTGATATGGTTATTACATGTTGAATTCAACTTGCCTGCTTAACCTGCTAATCGAATGATGTTAAAGTATTGCCTCAATGATGCTTAATGTGATAACACAAGAATTGTCATAACATGTTTAAGATGTTAATGCAATATTGCCTTGCCATGAACGTTGCTAAGAACCTGTTTACATTCTTCACTATGAATATTGTCTATGAACTGTAAACTGATGCTAGGCCCCAACTAGAAAGATCACTCAAATACATGCTTGCTAAAATCGACCACTTAGTGTTGGTTTAGGCGAGTGGGCGAGATTCTGCTCGCTAGTACATAGATGATGTACTGACCCACGTTATGGGAAGGTGCTCGTACTGGAAAAGTTATGTACACAAAGATTACTTGATCGTCCCGCGGCATCGAAGATCTGTTGGGCATGTAGAAGCTCTCCTTGCAAAAGATAATGCCTTCTGTTTATAAAGGGCATAATGTTTGGAACATTGTAATCAGTTGTACCGGTGAGTTGTAAGCCAAGTTGGTATATCGAGTTGTAATCAATGTATCAAAGTATCAAATGTAAGCTCTATGGCATTTGTTCAGTTGGCTATCAATGTAAAGAGAGATGGTTGTAAGCATTGTCTTTCACTACAAGTCTTGTACCCTCCTTCTATTATCAATAAAGTGAATGAAATTCTATATATCTCTTATGACTTCAAATGATCTTCTTATCTCTGCTGTCATGAATCAGTAATGTGTTCTCATTCAATAAAGAAAGATATGTACTCGTTAACTTTAATTTGTCTGCTTCTGCCGCTGTGAAGTGTTCCTATTTGAAGATTAGAAATTACGTACCGTCCTTGCCTTGTACAAGTGCAATACCAGACTTGTATGGCATCACACCCAAGCGAGGACGAACGATTTGACATCAATCAAAGCGAGGACAAACGATTTGACATCAATCAAAGCGAGGATGAACGATTCTCCCAATCGGGGCGTGACTCTCTCTCTCTCTCTCTATATATATATATATATATATATATATATATATATATTATTAATATTATATATATAATATATATATATATATATATATATTTATATATATATATATAAAGAGAGAGAGAGAGGGATCCACATTTCCTCACTTTTCATCCTCTCTCTATATATATATATATATATAGAGAGAGAGAGAGAGAGAGGGATCCACATTTCCTCACTTTTGCATCCTCTATGCATCCCCATGATAACACCCGTTGGATCTTTGTTTAAGTCATCTAATCTTAACCGTTGATTTTTCAACGGTTAAGATTAGATGACTTAAACAAGATCCAATGGATGTGAAAGAGGGGATGCATGAGGGATGCAAAAGTGAGGGGATGCGGATCCCTCCTCATATATATATATATCTATATATATATATATATATATAATATATATATATATATATATATATATATATATATATATATATAAATATATTCACTTATTCCTACATTTACTTAATAGATGTAGGAAATAATAATGCCTTGCTTTTCATTGATGAGGGTTGTTTACAATATATAGTGTCTATACGATTGGGCTTATGGGCCATATTTATATTAGTGAAAAATAATCTAACATCCCCCCTCAAGTTGGAGCATACAAGTCACAAATGTCCAACTTGGGAAGTAAAGAATCAAAGACATGCTTTCCAAGGGGCTTGGTGAAGATGTCAGCCAGTTGAGAAGAAGTAGGAACATGCGAGGCTATTATGGTGCCATCTCTAATAGCATCGCGAACAAAATGCAAATCCACCTCAATATGCTTACTGCGCTCATGAATACCTGGTTCTGAGCCAGTTGCAGGGCTGACTGACTGTCACGATACACCGATATAGCTGACTCCTGGCGAACACCCAAACACACCAATAACTCCTTCAACCATTTCAACTCACACACAAGCGCAGCAAGAGATCGGTATTCAGCTTCAGCGAAAGATTGGAAAACAGTTGGTTGTTTCTTGGTCTTCCAAGAAATATGAGACCCCCCCAGAAACACCAACCAGCATGTAAATAGAAAGACAACTCTCAAAGCAGAAAGACGGAGATCACAATCAACTTTCAAAAGAATACCCTGTCCCGGTGCATGTCTGAGATATCTGACAACTCTCAAAGCAGCATGCCAATGATTTTGTCGAGACTCCTGTAAGAATTGAGATAAGATATGCACAACATAGGCTAAGTCAGGGCGAGTAAATGAGATAAATCAACCTCCCAACCAGCCTCCGATAAGTCTCTACATCCGTCATCTTTGGACTAGTCGATTCTGCCAGCTTGTGATTGGGCTTCATGGGAAAGCCAGCAGGTCGAGACCCATCAAGCCGCATTCTGAAATAATGTCCAAAGCATACTTCCTTTGACACAAGAAAATTCCTTCTGCACTCCGAGCCACCTCTATGCTAAGAAAGTACTTCAACACACCAAGGTCCTTCATGTGAAGTAAGAACTAAGGTACTTTTTGAAAGCATCTAAAGCACCTGAGTCATTACCAGAGACGATTATATCATCCACATAGATCAAAACATGCAACTCTACCTTCCCTTTAAAAAGAGAGAAAAGGGAATAATCGGAATAAGATTGAATAAATCCATAGGATATCAGAGAAGCAGTAAGCTTAGCGAACCAACAACGTGGTGCCTGTTTCAATCTATATAGAGACTTACGTAGGCGACACACTTTATTGGGTTCACTATGCGAAAAACCTGGTGGCAACTTCATATACATTTCTTCTGTCAGATCTCCATGAAGAAAAGTATTGTGCACATCCATCTGGTACAAAATCTAGCCTCTCACAGCTGCAACAGCCAAGAACGCCCTAACTGTAGGCATCTTAGCTACCGGGGCAAATGTCTCTGAATAGTCGATCCCCTCAACCTGATGATTACCGAACACAACCAGCCGTGCCTTTAAGCGCTCAACACTGTCGTCGGAGTTGTACTTTATTTTGTACACCCATCTACTTTCCAATGCTTTCTTCCCAAGAGGAAAATCGACAAGACACTATGTCCCATTATCTTCCAGAGCCTGTATTTCAGTTTACATAGTTGTGCGCCAGCCTGAATCTCGTGAGGCCTGGCGATATGAAGTGGCTCAACACCTGCAGTGATAGCTGCAAGAAAATCTCTGTGTCCAGCAGTAAATATGTCATAACTTAAAAATTGTGTTAGAGGATACGAAGTACCTGAGGGAGTGACGGGAATAGATGAACTGTGGTGAAGGGGGACTTTTACTTCGAACAACATTCGTCACAAAATCCTGTAATCGTACTGGCTGTGATTTCTTTCTCATTCTCTTCCAATACTACCTTGTCGGGCACCTCTGGCAACACTGTATCCCTGTATCATCAGTAGTATCTGCATCACCCTAGCAGACTCTTCTGTCAATACTTCTGCAGCTACCTGTGCATCCTCGCCACTCGGTGCCAAGCCGTCAGCAACCACTCTAGCCTCAGCAACCGAAGTCGGCACCATTCCAAAAGCCTCGATATCATCTCCCGGCACTTTAACAGATGTATGACGTGTCGCAGAAGACATCTCGCTAGCAGA
>JANAVB010038620.1:5973370-6003370 GCA_029216955.1 Iris pallida | reverse complement strand
CCCTGTGTCCAGAATTGAACTTAAGGACAGGCAATCCTAGCTAATTTGACTATTCTGAGAACGTTTGGTACTATTTATTTCAGCATCTGGAGAATTTGCATGTGTTGACTGATGGCTCTTGAGTGGTATATTACTATTGGTTTTCCAGCTAAGGACCTCAGGCAAGTGCACTTTCTGATTGCTTTCGATTCATAGTAGTTTTCTCATTTCATGTATATACATATATCTTGTTGCTTGTTGACACGCTCTTCACACGGAGTAGTCGGGAGGGGAAATATCTTAGTAGACATGTGGACTACCCAGAACTATCCCCGTGTCTTTCGTGAATGCTAGCAGCTGCACACGACACGTGCAGTGAGCCTTATTTACCCCCTAGTTGTTATATGTTGAAACAGATATTTCATACCACCTAGATAGATGTCTTTATTAGTTTTTCCTTGTTTACTTCCTGTCGTGCTATGTCATCAGTTATCTGCCAGTTTTATCTCATATGTTATTTTCATGTCTTGTTAATTCTATTGTGTTTTCACATTGTCGTCAATTTGTGTAATTGTTCCATTCCTGACTGGAAACCAAAAATTTTCAGGTTAGCCGTGGATTCAGTTAGCTTTGGGAGATTCGGGTGTATTTGCAGGCCAAACCTAGAAATAGATAACAGTAGTATTATTTTCATTTAAGGTGTAAGAACATTGTATTTTCTTTCCAATATAAATCTTGTAATTATTGTAATAAATCTTAGAAATGTGAATGAGCAATAAAGTTGTTATTTTATGATTTTGAACATATTGGCCGTGATAGCGTTCTACCGCCGACTCTGCGACGTAGGCTGGCTTGGACACGTCTCGTATCCGAGAAAGAGGGTGCAGGTCGTGAAATTTTTATGGTGGCCCACGCAGGTCCGCTTTCACAAAGATTACGAACTCGTGATGGTACGTTAGTCGTACTATTGCGAGCCTGCGCCTAAGAAATGTTCATTCACAATTAGGATTAAAATGATTTAGGAGAATAACTAGGACTAGGAGTCCCTTGTTCAAATTGACCGTTGGGTAGTTAAGGTTATTATATAGGCCATACAATTTAGATAGCTGGCTAGATCTCTATAGGTACACTATTACTTTTGATATGACAACGTGATCCAATGTGGATATACTAATCGCTTGGTATGTTAGACTTGCCTATAATTAAGGAGTTAATTTTGATTTTAATGAATTGTTTAATTTTCTTTTTGCTGTATTAGATATAGATCTTATACCATAAGTTAGAATTTCCTGTTTAAATACTATGTTGCCGTAGGGAATTAGTTTAAATTTTCTGATTCTGTTATTTGCATACGAATCTCGAAGTAGATTTATTTGAAATTTTTCTCAACCATTGAAATGCATATGAACTAGATACTATAATGTTTGTATTTCTTTTGTATTTAGTTACTTCCTCCATGTTAAATCTTTTAATTTAAGTGTTGTGACTGATAGGACAAACACCTACGCTTTATTCTTAGTCAATTTGTTAGGATCTCTAGAAGCTTATGAATTTTTACGGATATAGTTAAAGGAGTATTAGTTAACTAATAATAGTTAGACAGCAGTGCACTATCATCAATTAGCTGAGAGTAGAGATGTGGGTTCACTGCAGCCAGCAGCGCACTTGCGAGGCACAACCAACAGAATTGAAATTATCCCGAGGAACCATAGTCTATGGAACATTGCTAAAGCTATGTTCTCGAATGACCTCTTTTTGATCTTAGATACCCTTGTGCCAATATAGAGTAGAGTACCTGGTAGCATGTCACCTCTGAATCACGGAACCAAGGGTTGCCGTAGCCTGAGTATACAGGCGAGGCACAATTCTCGGTAAAATGATTTTAGACAGGATTACAAGTTTAGGATACCATAGAGGATATGAAAATGCCCTGTAAGTCCCTTAAGGCCCAATGCCAATACTAATGGAAGCCCTGTAAGTGGTAGCATGCCTCTCAACTTAGCATTATGTGGTCCTTATGGTCTATTGACGAGGTAACTGACTAACACTAATAGGTTTACTTAGAATATAGAATTCAGAAGTCCATAACCCATTAGTCGACCAAGGCCTTAGGGATAGGAAGATTACAGGAAGACTGTATAAGCAAGAACACCATGTAAGGTTTTGATTATTTCAAAACTCGAACTAATATCTCCTCCTTCCAAAAATCTCGCGTACTTGTTTCGACTATCTTGACCAATACTGCTATTACAACCTAGATTTGCAAGCTTAATTTTATCAAGCTTGATTCAAGACATACGTTTATTGGGGACGCCCGCTAACATATTGTCTAATCAGAATCATTGTGTTACGGTCTGATCAACCATGATGCATTTGGTTCGCTTTATTTAATTGTCCAACGTGGATTGAGATATAGACATCTCTAGGATCTCATCAACGACTGTTTTTACAATTCCTCTTAAATTAAACATTCGCCCTTAAATCATGTAATTGTATTCAGTGACATCTCTCTTGAACTCTTCATTGTTATTGCCTTTCACTAATTAGAAAGACGAAAGCTCGTAATTGATAAATAGATACCTAGTATTTCCATGACCATGATGGTGTATACGCAAGGGTAGTGTCACGACCCGCACCCGGTTTTCGGACGCGAGCTCGTGAGCAAGCCAGCTACGTATCGAGCGGACGCCAGCCCGACTCGAGTACGTATAAGCTGTCAAGGTCATGGGTATCATATAGTCTAAACTATATCTCAATCCACTTGAATCATATAATCAAGAAAGAACAAGTATGGGTCATGGTCTGCAGCCCATTAGCATATTGTTCGATTAGACTCTAAGGGTGATAGAGTCTATAAATAAACAGAATATATCATGGTACTGAATATAAAGCACGAGAGGATAAAAAGAAATATCAAATAAATACCTGTATCACAGATCGCAATCCTCTACCATCCTGCTCTGCTAACTAACTCCATGCAATCGCTAAACCTGAAGAGATCATCAGGTCCTCAGAGGACTAGCAAGATACAAAACATGCCTATCTAGCAGTTTAATCACGCAATAAAATATACAGGAACTAGACAAGAAACAGACACGTGGCTACTGATAGGTACTCTGAACATGGACACGGGATCAAGTATGCATAAATGAACTGCTGGTAGATCAATGGTAAACCAACCCTCGCCCCGATTGTGGACTCGCAGGTCAGTTTCAAGACAAGTCACCCTCGCCCCGATTGTGGACTCGCAGGTGCAAAGGCAACCTCGCTCCGTGTGTGGACTCGCAGGTTGTGGGAAAGACAAAGGAATAGCAGTTCACTCACTCATACTTACAGACGACTCAGTCAAGACACGGGTGAAGACACGACACGACACAATCACGACACACGAGAGAACCAGTCTAATATAAACTACAAGGCTAACCATGTACATAGAGTATATCTATACTAGCAAGCATGATATACAAATCACAAGTAAATAACCAACTGGTAAAACTATAATAATAGAAATATGCATGTAAATAAACTGTAGAGGGAGGCAAGGTATACTTGCCTGGTGGCAGCGCGAAGAATCAATAAATACCGTCAATTGGTACACCATAACGTCCAAGTCATCACAACTGCCTCCGAAAGCTGAAACAAATATCGCCAACAGTCTCAGAATAGTCAAATTAGCTAGGATTTCCTGTCCTTAAGTCCAATTCTGGACACAGGGGCAAAACGGTAATTTCGGGCAAAAACGATGTCCGCCGTTGGACCCGCTTTGCACCGATACGAACCCAACCGTATGTCCAAAGTTGGATTCCGGCAGGCCGTGCACAAAATCGCCGTTGAGTGGAACCGTGGGGCCCGCAAAATGGTGATTTTGTCAACAGTCTCAGAATCGGACCAAACTTGGCATACAGGACTAGAAAAACGATACGGTCCTGCTGGCGCAAGTTTCGTCTCGATCTGACGTGCGTGCACAAAGTAATTGAGAAATTTGCAACGTGCACGATACGGTGAATTTCGACGGATACGCATCAAATTCGTCGCGCACACGCGACCAATTTGAATTCCGTCAAAGCCCACACGACCACGAAGCTGTTACGCAACTTTCGATGACTTCGGTGCGCGACCACCTCGTCCGGATTGGCATGACGCACGTCGTATCGGATGGTTTTCTATATTTTTAATATTTTAAAAAACAGTTTTTTGGTCAAATTGGGTTGCCGATTGCTCGACGTTTAGTCGATCAAATCGACTTCTGTAAATTGGGTATTGCAGCCCTATAGTTTGTCTAGATCTGTCTTCAAGTCGATTTTGGTAAATTCTAGTGTAGGGTTCAGAATTTCACTTCGAAATCATGGGTTGGGGTCGGGTTCACTGTTCTGTATTTAGACAGTTTTTTTCGTGGTTTTGGGATTCGATTTCATTAGCGACTGATACCGTATAATTCTACCTACTAGATGAGGATGAAAGAGGGTCATGCAGGCTGCAAGCTGGAGTTGATATAACGAAAAATGATCGCAAATTGGAGGAGAACTGTACCTCGAAATAGGGGATACTCGCCTGGTTGCTACTGTCGTTCCTCTGTTGCGGTGCCTGTGCACAGCGATCCGGCCGACTCGGCGGCTTGGAAGCGGCGCAGGGCCACCGGAGTGGTCGCCAATATGTGGGGAAGGGTGGGCGCGGCAGTAGCGTTAGGGTTTCGAACGGTTTGGGTTCCTCGTTCTTCATATATACACGATTTCGAGCGGATTGGGGGTCGGCTACTGCTTGGTTGAGGCCGCTCGGGCCTTGGTGCTCCTGGGCCTGCTGCGTTGGGTTTGTATTATAGTAATTAGGTTGATGTGGACTTCTTCATCGTGGGGGGGGTTTGGGTGTTGCTCGGGTTGGGAAGAGTACTCGGGTCTGCTCGTTACTGCTGGGGATTTTCATGTGGGACTAAACTCCCTCGTGCAGCTACACCCTGCTAGTTAGAAGCCACATCACTCACCTTCGGCCACCATTATGCATTAAATGTTATAGAAGGGACTCACATGTGATATTTGGAGGTAGTTTTCTGGAAATATCATACTCGAAAAGTATAGATGATTATTTACAGGAACAAGCAATGTAACACCTGTAGTGTTTGCACATTCCAATAATTAAATATAGTGGCTGCAGGGCTGACCTATTTGTGTGCCAAATCAATAAAAAGGTATTCCTTACCAAATCCTAAGACGAGATAATACAGGAGAGACAGTGATTAAAATGACCTGATAGAATTTGTTTCCACAGGTCAATGAGTGTTATCGCATCGTTAGGCTAAGATAAGCTATATTAGTTTATCCAACCTAAAATTAGTTATTTAAATGTAGAGACATTTTTTATGCAGAATTTTGCTAACACTTACCCAAAGAAGAAAAGATGGCAAGCTATCTTCATTTATCACCATTAATGCATGTTATGATAGGAAGACTAGACACAGAAAAATAAACCTTGTGTAAGGGGGTGTTTGTTCACGAGAATTGATTTCTCATAAGTGTAGAAACACTTATGCTAATTCCGGTAGCGGCTACAAGGAAGAAAAAGGAAGGAAACAATACTCTACCACGGATGGATACAAACTCGTAAGCTACTGTGGCCTCAACAAAAGTAAATTTTCACTTCAATACCTAACCATGGCTAAAATCATCTACCGTAATAATTAACTAAATAATTATTTATGAAATCTAAAAGTCACCATTTAATTCAAATAAATAATAGAAAAATAAATTCAAAAAAAATTTCCGGGAAGGGGAGCTACAGGTAGCTACCATCGGCCAGCCCTGTGACTAGAACATTACCTTAAGTGACTCGTCCTCTCCGCGACACTAAACCTACTAGCATGATCTTCTGGCCCTTGGAGTCGAGAATGATTAGGATCTTTCCCTTGACCAAATGCCAACCTAGGAGACTACCTATGCTCAGGAGACCAATTATTGTGAGCCTCTAATTATTTGTTTGAAGCTTGCTTTAACTAGAACCCTTGTGACAATAGTCTGGCAGGTTTGGCCCAATAGAAATTCACGACTCAGTTGTTAGGAATACTTTCATATGATGTACCTTAGAGTTGCTTACCCCGTCGACAACTTATGTATACTGTGGACGAGTAGGTCATTCTACTTTATCGACCATGTGTCATTGCACACTCATTTTCCATTTATTGAGGAATGACCTTTGACTTGACTTATACCTATCGTTTCCCGATACGCCGTGCCTTACTCTCTATTAACCAGAGTCGAGGCACACTATCTGGACTTTGGAATTCTTCTAATCCCATTATTCCTAAAACTATATCCTAGCTTCTAAGGTGGATAGACTGTAAGCTTCAAAAATTTTGGGATATACGAGGATTACCTATTGATTAGAATAACTTCCATTTGCAGGATGATTAGTGCCCTTGGACTCCCACTTTCCATTTAGATCATTTTGTATCCCCGGCCGTGTCATTAATATTCGGAGCACTAGACCAGTGTTATCTTCCAACAAATTTTATATGCAAGATCTAGACGAGTCCACCTCAATCTAGGTATATCATGTCCCACTCAAACCCGTCCCCTTGTACTCTATTTTGTGCTATGACTTTCAGATTAAAAGGATTAGCTATAACCCTTACCATAATGCCGGTATATTTTTCGACTTCCCTTAGAGCTTCAACCTCGGCTCATTTCCTTCGATCCAATATATGGTTGCGATCTACTCGAAGCCCACTACGCACATGCCACTAGTGTGACGCCCAATTGAGGCCTCATGTTCCATTTAAACACAAAAGTCACGAAAGATGCATTTTTGGGCTTATGAACCTAGCTAACCGACCTGACGGGCAACTAGCTCAATCCTTGGATAGAAAACTATTCTAGGATACCCTAATCTAGTAGACATAGTTTTATCCTGGGATCTTGTTCAGTCCATATAGATTGAGATCTTGCATTGCATTTGGATTCTTTGCTCGTGTGTTTAAATAACCACGAAAAAGATCACAATCTTGATTTCTCAAATTCAGTTCTATTTTGGAATTGTCGTTTAGAACTTCGAAAACAGAATTTATGTATTGCACGAATTGCAAGCCCCTCTAGAAAACGAAGGGTTCTTCGATTTAGCAAGTAACTGGACTAGAGTAGCCCAATCTAGCGAATAAGACTATAGGTTCATATACTCGTTCTATCTGTATTATTGTATATTCTCTACCACTCTTTAAACTTCATATTTGCTCTTGATTGTTCTCCCTTAATTTCCTATCCATCATATTTCGAAGCGATGAATGGCCAAGCTTATTAGAATTTATCAATAACTTCTTAGCTACGTGTGTAATTTGTTGCTTGTTAAATTTTGGGTTGCTTGATGGATAAGAGGGGATTATAGATGCCACGTACAGTAGATATCTATTGGTACAAATTTTAGCAGTTAGTTGGAAGATTATAAAGTTTTAGCGACAGAAGATTTGATGGAGTAGTGTGACCAAAGGTGGGTAGAAGTCCTTCAGTATTCAGAATTACGAAATGGCTAGAGAAGGTTATAAATATTTTGAGGAATTAAATTGAGGAGATTAAGGTAATGGTAGATCTTGAATTTCAAAGAATAGCTGCGAATTAGAATTTCGAGGACAAAATTATTTTTAAGGTGGGTAGATTTGTAGCTCCCCTTCCCGAAAATTTTTGTGAAATATTTTTATTACTATTTATTTGATTTAAATGGGAATTTTAGGATTTTATAAATGATTATTTAGTTAATTATTACGGTAGATGATTTTAACCATGGTTGAGATTTGGAGTACAAGGTGACTTGGAATCATGGCACGGATAGTGCAGTGGCGTGCTTTGACTAGTGTTTAGCCATGGTAGGGGAAGGCCGAGTCATATGATTGTTCTAACTAGGAAAACCAGGCCAACTTGCAACTTAACCCTTACCGAAGATTTTATTTATTATTTTATATTATTGTGTTTTAGGAAAATCGGTTATACCATTTAATATCAGACTGGACCCGAACTGAATTCAAACCCATGTGGACATGTAGAAGGACCAAAATCAGCCATGTAGACATTTTATGTGTGTACAAATATCTTATTTTATTTTTAGGACTTGACCAATATTTTCCAAATATTTAATAGCTTATTAAGTGTTGTTCTATAATACTTGTACAAATATCTGGAGTCAAATAGATGGTGTACTTGATAGGTTCACCGAAATACAATATTGGTTTAAAATCAGTGTTATTAGAATTATTATTATTAAGGCTATTATTGTGGTAAATACATATATAAATTATTATTATTATTAGTCATTATTATTTAGTTCTTTATAAAAGACATACGTGTATATATAAAGGGGTAATATATATATATATATATATATATATATATCTATATATATAATATATATATATATTTGTATAGGTATTGGACTAATACATAAAAAATGAAAATAAATGAGAACCCAAAAACACCATAGCCCAGCCCGAGCCAGCATGGCCCGAGCCCAGGCCAATCTATTCCTCAAGCCGAACACTAATTCTTCCCACCCGACCCTGTGAATGGGAAGCCAGCAACCGCGTAAATACATACGAAGCCGAGAGAGAGAGACAGAAGAGAAATCGAAAAACCCTAATGCCGCCACCACCCACCTGACGCCCCACCTCCACCGACATTCCGGCGACCACCCCACGAGTCGGCGCGCCGTCGCGTGCGGCCGATCGCCGGAGGCCGCGAAACAGCGCGCAAAAAGAGCAGTGGCGCAGCAGCAGCAGGCCAATCCGGCCGACCCCACTTTGTGGAAGGATTTCTCCGTCTCCATTAGATCGATTTATGATCTAATTCCTCAGGTACATCCTCAATCTATCCGTCTTTAAATCCTAATAATTAGTTTGATTTATATCAGCGGAGATTTCGAGATAAATCGGCTCGAAATCAACGAGAAATCGGACCCGAAACAGGACAAAGGAAAGTCCCAGGTACCCGTGTTTAGGAACGGTTTCCCATCAAACTAGTGGAAATTTTAGGAAACTATTTGAACACAGTTGTAGACAACATATAGGGCTCCATGACCCAACTCGCAGAAGTCGATTTCATCGACTACGCGCCGAGAAATCGGATCCCGAACTTTGACAAAAACTTATTTTTAAATTCAATAAAATCGCTCAACACGACGTGCATCCCGCCAATCCGGGCGACGTGGTCGCAAAACGAAAGCATCAAAAGCTGGGTAACAGCTTCGTGGTCGTGGGCTTTGGCAGAATTCAAATTGATCGCATGTGCGCGACGAATTTGATACGTATCCGTCGAAATTCACCGTATCATGCACTTTGCAAATTTCTCAATTACTTTGTGCACGCTCGTCAGATCGGGACGAAACTTGCGCCAACAGAACCTTATCATTTTTCTGATCCTGTATGCCAAGTTTGGTTCGATTCTGAGATCGTTGATAAAATTACCGTTTTACGGGCCCCATGGTCTCACTCAACGGACGATTTTGTGTACGGCCCGCCGGAATCTAACTCTGGACATACGGTTGGGTTTGTATCAGAAAACCGGATCCATAGACATATAGTTTGACGACTTTAGAGACCATTGACTCTGGCACGCTTTTCGGTGCAAGGTGGGTCCAACGGCGGACATCATTTTGCCCGAAATTACTGTTTTGCCCCTGTGTCCAGAATTGGACTTAAGGACAGGCAATCCTAGCTAATTTGACTATTCTGAGAACGTTGGTACTATTTATTTCAGCATCTGGAGAATTCTGCATGTGTTGACTGATTGTGGCTCTTGAGTGGTATATTACTATGGTTTTCCAGCTAAGGACCTCAGGCAAGTGCACTTTCTGATTGCTTTCGATTCATAGTAGTTTTCTCATTTCATGTCTATACATATATCTTGCTGCTTATTGACACGCTTGTCACACGGATTAGTCGGGAGGGAAAATATCTTAGTAGACATGTGGACTACCCAGAACTATCTCCGTGTCTTTCGTGAATGCTAGCAGCTGCACACGACACGTGCAGTGAGCCTTATTTACCCCTAGCCGTTCACATATTGAAACAGATATTTCACACCACCTAGATAGATGTCTTTTATTAGTTTTTCCTTGTTTACTTCCCTGTCGTGCTATGTCATTAGTTATCTGCCAGTTTTATCTCTTATATATTATTTCATGTCTTGTTAATTCTATTATGTTTTGCATTGTCGTCGGTTTGTGTACTTGTTCCATTCCTGACTGGAAACCAACATTTTTAAGTTAGCCGTGGATTCAGTTAGCTTTGGGAGATTCGGGTGTATTTGGGGGCCAAACCTAGAAATAGATAACAGTGGTATTATTTTCATTTAAGGTGTAAGAACATTGTATTTTCTTTCCAATATAAATCTTGTAATTATTGTAATAAATCTTAGAAATGTGAATGAGCAATAAAGTTTTATTTTGTGATTTTGAACTTATTGGCCGTGACAGCGTTCTACCGCCGACTCTGCGGCGTAGGCTGGCTTGGACACGTCTCGTATCCGAGAAAGCGGGTGCGGGTCATGACACTATTGATCAAATAACATGCACCCAGAACACATTCCCTCCAAAAATCCACATAAAGAGAACCCTGAAATCTCAATGCCCTGGCTACATTTAAAATATGTCGATGTTTTCTTTCCACCCTTCCATTCTGTTGAGGTGTCCCAACACAGGACATTTGGAACAATATACCTTGAGATAAAAAAATAATCTCGTAAACAATTAAATTCAGTGCCATTGTCACTCCATACACGACGTATATCAGCCCCAAACTGACGCTTCACCATATCAATAAATTTAAGAAACATAGAATAAACAGCACACTTATCCTTCAATAAAATAACCCAAACAACTCTAGAAAAATTATCCACCAAATTCAAAAAATTAACGTGCCCCATTAGATGACGGAACATGATATGGTCCCCACAAATCACAGTATATAAGTTCAAAGCATCTCAAAGCATGACTACTACTATCAGGAAAAGCATCACGAGTCTGTTTGGCTTGATGACAAATATCACAAGCCTTATGAAAAAACATACTACTACCAAAGAGAAAAGGTAAAGTCTACATTACTTTATCTGAAGGATGCCCCAGTCTACTATGCCAAACCTCGGAATCACTCTCTCTGCATGCTAGGATCACCGAAGCCAAAGAAGCTGGAACCTCCCCCAAGAAGTAAATTCTACCCCTTTGTTCACTTGCTCCAATCACCATCCTCGTACTTCGGTCCTGAACAAAACACAAATCAGGAGTAAATAACATATCACAATTTTGGCACCAATCAATTGTGAGACAGCAATCAAATTGCAAGTCAATGTCGGAACATAAAGAACATCCATCAACACCAATGAAGTAGTCAAAAATACTTTGCCTCTCAGAACAGCCTCAATAGTGCTCCCATCAGACAAAATCACAGGACAGACAGGGCCCACAAACCAATCAACTAAACAGTCACGAGAACCTGTCGCATGAAGAGTAGCCCCAGTAGCGAATATCCAAGTGACAGAAGAATTCTTACCCATCAGAAGATCAGAGTTTGAAGAACCAGGATTGGAAGGATTGTCGTTACCCAGCAAGCTCATCAGTTTCTTCCATTGTTCACCTTAGAGTGGTGAAGGATACCCTCAATGCATCATATCCGTCGAACTCCCAGCAAGACCAGTAGGGACACCATGACCAGCAGCGACGACATGATGAACAACCCCTGCGCCACCAGCACCGCGTCCCCCATCACGTCTCTGCTGTGGTGCCGGGCCTCTGCCACCACCAGCACCACATCCGCCCTCACGCCAAGGACGAGTCTTCCACCACTCTGGATAGCCAATCTTGGCAAATCAAGTTGCAACATCATGACCTATTTTCTTGCAATGAGTACAGATCATACCTGATTTGTCCCGGAAATCTGAGGTTCTACTATTAGAAGTAGTAGAAAGACGAGGTGAAGTCTTGATAGCCAGCGCCAACACCTTCTCAGCAGCGGATTGGACCTGAGATTTTTGTATATCCTCCTCCTCACGGACTGCCTGGTATGCCCGATCTAAACTTGGCTGAGGATCCTGAGCCAGAAGATTAGATCGGGTATGACCATACAACTCAGCATTCAACCCATACATAAAGTCCTGAAAGTGGTCTTCATCCCTCATAGCCTGTAGCTTTGCAGCAAGTTCACCACAGGTACAAGTAGGCAATAGGAAATAAACAACTTGTTCATCCCATAAAGACTATAAATTTCCAAAATAGGTTTCCACAGACATCGAAGCCGTTTGTTTACACTCAGCCAAAGCTACCTTAATTTATTGCTTCCGAGTGCCATTACTAACAACAAATCTTTTCTCCAACAAGTTCCACAATGGATAAACCTCTTCAAAGTACGGCAAAGATTTCTTCAGAGACGGATCAATAGTATTAAGAACCCATTGAACCAATAGCGCTTGCACACATCTCCAATCAAGTAATTTACTAGCATCATTAACAGGTTTGATTTCAGTACCTTCCAGAAAAGTAATCTTTCGCCTAGATATCTGGGAGAGACGTATTGACTGAGACCACTCAGCATAGTTCGGTCCACGAAAAACAATAGGAGTAATGATATTTCCTGGTTGATCAGCAGAACTCAGAAAATATGGATCCTTCGGATTAGGATAATTTGGGTTGTGTGCACCGCCACCGCCAGTAGCGATGGAGTAGCTGGACGCAGTATCATCAGCCATCGCGGATGTCGGGTGTACAAAATTTTGTACAACTTGACAGATCGGCCGAACGAGCGGTAAATCGGTCGCTGATGGACGGGGTCGACGGCGAATCGGCTGCAATCGGGGCGCGGATCAGGCGTATAGTGGTCAGAGGCGTAGATGTCGGGTGTACAAAATTTTGTACAACTCTGATAGATCGACCGAACGAGCGGTGAATCGACCGCTGATGGACGGGGTCGGCGGCGAATCGGCCGCGAGGGGCGACGGGATCTGGCGTGTAGGGTTCGGAGGCGCCGGATCTGGCACGTAGGGGTAGGCGCAGGCGTGTAAGGGTGGCGCGTAGGGGTCGGCACGTAGGGGCGCCTGGGGTCGGCGCGTAGGGGGCCCCGGATCTGCCGCATAGGGGTGGCGCAGGCGCGTAGGGGTCGGCGCAGGCGCGTAGGGATCGGCGCGTAGGGGGCGCCGGTTCTGTCGCGATCGGGGCTGCCGCGGTCAGGCGCGGGAGCTTGACGCGTATGGGAAATATTTCGGAGTTTGAGGATGGGGAATATTTCGGCTAGGGTTTTTCTGGAGGCTCTGATACCATGTAGGAAATAATAATGTCTTACTTTTTAAATGAGGGCTGTTTACAATATATTTAGTGTCTACACGATTGGGCTTATGGGCCATATTTATATTAGTTACAAATATAATCTAACAATCATATATATATATATATATATATATATATATATATATATATATATATATATATATATATCACCTAAAAATCCACAAAGATATTTTTTTAAAGAAATTATTTACCATACTTTCAAAATAAAATATTATTTAATAGAAAGAACATCTAATAAACCATATTTTGTAATATAGCCTACTAGGTCAATAAAATAAAATAAAATACCAATCATACATCTACGTGGATGTGCTTAGATGCACTACCCGAGTACATGGGCTTGGACTGGATCCAGTCCGGGCTAGTTTGGTTCAACCGGATTTCCTAAAATTCATAATATTAATAAATAACTTATTTAATTATTTATGGGAATCAAGTCGCAACTTTGACTGGTTTACTAATTAGAACTTACCTATGGCTCAGCCATCCCTATCATGGCTAAAACATTAGCAAAAGCACATCACTATACTAGTCGTGCCAAAATTCTTGGTCATCTTGCACTCCAAATCTTAACCATGACTAAAGCCTTCTATAATATAACTATTTAATTAAAAAAATTTGTAAATTCCATAAAACTCTATTTAAGTCATAAAAAATATAAAAAATTCAAAAATTCAGGGGTTTTACAGTAAAATATTGCAAAAGTACATTCAATGGAAAGCTTAGGATGTCTAGATTCTTACAAAAATATAGGTAGGGTGGAAGTTGTCCGAAAGTTTACGAAAACTTGCACACGAAATATTTGGTTTAATCTGGACACCTTGTCGTAGAACGGACGCCAGGACAAACCATAAAGGACCCCGTGAGGGGCCAATTGGACATAAAAATAGACACATAGATTATTGCATTAGTTTTGTTATCATAAGAAGGTGATGTCGAGAAATACACGAAACCTATTTACAAAACAACGTACCTGCTGTGACGAATTCAGCATAAATTTGGTCAACTTCGGGTGCCTCCACACCGTTACAGACCAAAAGGGGCTTCACGACTCCTCGAGAAGGTGGTGGGTGTCCTATGGTCAAGATAAAGGTGGTAGAAGGGTTGGAGGTGGTCGAAAAGATAAATTTTTGGTGGTTGGAATAAAAAGTGCAAAAAAAAGAAAGAAGAATAGGTGGGCACTCGATTTTTGGAAAATAGGAGAGGTACGAACATAAATATATAGATTTAAATATAAGAAATCATGGTGGATTGATTAGGATTTGGTTCTGTAGGATTTGGTTGAGATTTGATAATTAAATGAAAAGATACAAATAGATATGTCTAAAATAATTTAAAAAAAATCCTAGGAAAGTTGTTACGGAGTTGATTTAAAATAGATTTAATTATGTGGCTTCACATTAATTCATGAAAATAAATACCAAATATGTCTAATAGGTTAGGTGTCACGCCCCAGTCCCAAAAGTCACGGGACTAGCAAGTGACACGGCTAGCTGGTACATACTCAAGGGTAAATCAAATCTATGGAACCCTCAAGTAATGCACATAAGCTGTCTAAGATAGGGTCTAAAATGGAAAATCAAATATATCTCAATCCACAGATAATAATCTCAAGTGGAAACCAAATGCATAATGTTGATCAAATAGTAATACTCTGATACCACTTCAATATAAATACAAGAAAAGACAATTTGTAAAAGTTGGTCAGACCTTAATACAATCATCTGAACAAGCTCATAACAAAAAGTAAAGCTTGTAAGACTAGGCTATATAGCTGAAGATGTCATCATAAAATATAAAAGATAAAAGAACGATAAAAATACCCTAGTGATACCTGAATCCTGGAGATGCAATCGTCCACCAATTTATCCTTTATTATAGCAGTCTCAGCAAACACTTAGAGAGATCACCAGGTCATCAGGAGACTAGGAAGATACATAAAAATATGTCAAATGTAACAGTATAAAATATGCAAGAAAAATAGAAAATAATCGTGAAAGAATCAAGTAAGACACAAGGAGACTAAGACATAAGAAAACTAAGACATTAGAAACTAAGACACCAGCATGCCATACTAGTCATAGCTAACAGGTCAATCCTATAGACTGTAGTCAAGGCAAGCACTCCCAATCTATAGTATCTCAATTGTAGTCAAGACAAGCATTCTCAATTGAGATGGTAGCCATTTCTAGTATCAAGGTCAAGTAATCCTATAGATCATAGTCAAGGTAAGCACTCACAATCTATAGAATGTCACATTTCAAATCATAGTTAGGTCAAGTCAAGATAATAGTGGTATAGGACTAGACAACTCTATCACCAAACACATGTGAACATGAAGACCAATAAACAGGTAATAGAAATACAATAAAAATCAAGTACATGCATGTAAGCTAGAAACAAGATATAATAAAATTGGAAAGAGGATAAAGCAACATGAATATAACAGTATGGGAAAAAAGAAACAATAGGAAGTAGAGATCATGCATATAAACTATAATGTACAAGTTGGCAATGTATACTTGCCTGAAATTTCCAATTGCGAATATGACGGTCCGGCTCAGAGATCCTCGCTACGCCCGTCACGCACTCGTAGAATAAATAATTCCATCTATCAATGATATATCTATGCCTTTACATATACTATTTATAAACTTACTATATATAGTCCCTACTAGACATGATCTACGAAACTAGCACTTACTATATATATGACCCAGTACATCATATATGGTATTAAGTTAATATAATAAAATATTTTTTATAAAGTAAACATAATATTTACTTTTGGAAAAAAAATACTAAAATATTTATAATAAAATTTAGACTACATTATTTATAAGAAAAATAGTATCAAACTACCATATCAATCTGGCATATATAGTATTAATTCTAGATGATAAAGTAATATTTTAATAACATAAAAATATATTATTTAATTCTAGAAAAAATTATAAATATTCTATAATAATATCTAAATATTTTATTAATAGAAAAATATGTATACAAGTCTATATTGATTCTACACCAATATAGTTCGACTTGTTTCATATTTTGGTTCCCGAACGACAAATTTTCTATAAATATTAATTCAGGAAAACTAGTATAAAATATGTAAAGATATATTTTCTTATCAAAACATGAACAAGATTTATTTTGGACAAGTCTCATGAAGTTCCGAAGCATATAACACATAGAATCTATGGGTATTTGGTATTCCGACATTACGACAAAATGTCCCAATTTTAATAAATAGTTATTGGAAGGTACCTAATTGGTAAGCTTAGGAAGTCTATTTTTAAAATGTTACAAAAGTATACGCATTGGTAAGCTTAGGAAGTCAACTTTCTTACAAAAGCTAAAGGAAGGGTTGAAGTGGTCCAGAAGTGGCCGAAAACTTGTAAACAACATAATTGGTCTATTATGGACACCTTTTTGTAGAACGGGCGCCTCGAACAAACCGTCTGGAACTGTGTAGAGGCTATTTGGACATAAAAATAGACAAATAGATCTTTCTATTAGTTTTGGTTTCACGAAAAGATTATGTCAAAAAATATAAAACCTTAGATGCAAAATAATGTACCTGCTGTGATGAATTCAGCATAAGTTCGATAGGCTTCGAGTGCCTTCAGCGCCTTATACTGACCAAATTAGGAGCTGAGGCTCCTCATGAAGGTAATGGGATGTTAAAGGGGGTGTCTTGTCACGACCCGCACCCTGATGAGGGGCACGAGCACGTGGTTACGTCCAGCCTACGCCGCAGAATCGACGGTAGAACACTGTATATAAGGTTTATATACTACGACTAACAGTATAAAGGTACCTGTACAGTATATACACTCCGAATGGAGGTGACATAGCAATACAGTCTCAATCACAAAATAAAACTAAGATAGATAGCATGGAAGGGAAATATGATAGATAAAAACAGGAAATAAGTTCAAGATCCACACAAGCCCAAAGCTATACACAATATCACAGAGTCACAGAATATAATATAAAATACTACAATATGAAAGTACTAGCTGGATCGCAGTCCAGGCAAACCTAACTAAGCTACACTACTCTGGGTGTGCAAAGTCTAGTGGCTCTACTATCAAGCCACGGTCCAGGTCTACTCCATCTAACCCGTCCCCATAATAGGTCGGGCAATCTGCCTCAGAATCATCTGTAATATATCAACGGTATCATGTCAGGAAAATGAGCAAGTACAAATACTAACAGCAGTTCCATATGAATTGACAAATTCTATAAGAGACAGTATAATAAAATACAAGACAAAGGTATATGATGACTTGGGAACCATTCGAAAGCCGAGTTACAACCCATAAACCAAACAAGGACCGGGGTTGTAACCCTTCTCCGAACAGAACTTAGTCTCCAATCAAGGTACAGCATAATGGCATGTAGAGCATGTGAGTAAATGAATATCATAGCATGGTGAGAAAAGTGCTGAAAGTAGAACTGAGTAGGTTATAAGATACGATAAATAAATATAAAATGTGACATAAATTATTAGAGCGATATGTGATCGGCTTTAGGTATGTTACAAGACAGGTTATCTACTTGGCCCGACATTCACACGAAAAATCACGAAAAAACCATGTCGGCCAACATCGATAACAAGCACACGGAGGAATCTGCTACATCCTACGTGAGGTGAGAGTGGCACAAGCAAAATAGTGACATGAGGCTTTGATCACATAACCCCTAATAATTGTCCCATCTCCGAATAGTATCACGGATCCGGACATGGCACGTCATGACACGGGATTCAAAAGCAGGGGGCAGCCCACTCCCAAATTGATGTCTATATAAGTACACGAAATACAAATATCACGCACCTATATACCAAGAAAGTCCAAAAATAATATCTCATGACAGGATTCGACGTATACTAGTCCGTGAACCATCATGTCAGGAATCAAGTAAGGCACTACAACTGAACCGGATATAGTAGATATCAAGACAATGAAAACTATCAGTGAATATACTCGCCTGTGGTCCTGAGCTGATAAGGTGAACAGACGCTCAGAGTAATCACAGACCTAAAATGAGATACTATAAGTCAAACAAGGTTTTATAATGAAAAGGAAACTAATTTAAGTCATGATATGCAAGTCTAAGTCAAACTATGTCAAACTAGGTCAAACTGAGTCAAATTGGGTCATACTAGGTTATACTGGATCATACTAGGTCATACTGGATCATACTAGATCACTGGGAGTCAATCCAAGTCAAACTAGGTCAAACGGGGTCAAAGGTTGACTTACAGTTGACTTTTGGTCAACTGGTCAACCCTGGTCAACTCTAGATCAACTCTAGGTCAACCATAGGTCAAACTAGTCTAATGTTGACCAACTATTGACTTTCAGTCAACTGGTCAACTCTGGTTTGGTTTCGGTCAGTTCTAGTCACTTATAGGCTAAGTTTGACTCTCGGTTGACTTTTGTTGACTTTTGGTCAAAATGGTCGACCGAAGTCAAAACTAGTCTAGGAGCACTATATCTGACCATTACCAACCAAGGGAACCCAATCCTAACCATATCTTAAACCTTAAACCACTTACCTTAGCTTCTAGGTAATTACGTACATTTACCCTTTATAAGGTATTCTCGATACCTTGTCCATTACAAAGGAAACCCGCTAATTCTCAAGATACTAGCCTAGGCTCCTTAGGGTAGCTAGATACTATCCTATCTAGGGTTTACCTACCAAAAAATATGGCTTTCCTAGACATCTAGTCCATCTATGATACATGTCGGTTATCCCAACATTACCTTATCCTATATTATTCTAATATCTATCTAAACACCCACACACACAATATTCACTCACTCACTCACATATGGTCACATATAGCACCACACTTAGGCTCATCCAAGGCTCACCAATAGGCTCACATATAAACTCACACACACTCATATAAGCTCACACACATTGATATAAGCTCACAAACATTGATATAAGCTCACACACATTGAGGGGTCAACATGGGCATATAGGGCTGTCAAGGGGCTGTCCTATAGGCTGAAATGAGGGCTAATATAGGTTTTAAGTGGACTGATTTGGGGGTCCTATAGGCTGTCAAGTGGGTGTCCTAATAGGGTTGTTTCTTGGGCTGCTAAGGCTGTCAAATGGGGGCTGAATTGGCCTTCCTACATGGCTGCCCAAAGGCTGGTCCATGGGGGCTGATTTGGCCCCCCACAAACTGCTGCTAAGCAGTGTATTCACTGCTGCTACTGCTGATATACGCAGCCTATGGGGTGCTCCATGCTGTGAAATCAGTCCCCCTTGTGGGGACTGATACAGCTACTGCTGTTGATTATCAATAGTAGCTCCCCCCTTCTATCATCTCATTCACTTCCTCTTTATCTCTCAAATTCCTCTTAATCCTATTCTCAATACAAACACACACGCACACTTCTAACACCAACCCAATTCCAGCACCACTCTAACACTCATTCCCTCTACCGCTTGCCCAAAATCTCTACACACACAAACACAAAATAAAGACACAGTAACACCCAATATATATATATATACATATAAATATAGAGAGACTTAATATACATATATAACAATTGATATATATACATACATATAGATAATTAGATTATGATACAATAGGATACCATTTAATACATTAAAAACAACTCTCTAAACATGTAAAATCTGAGATTAAATATAATAATAAGTCATTCCTACAACATATTACAAGCACCATGTGTCCAAATAGGGATTTCCTACTAGGACACAATACCACACCAAGGACACACCTAGAAGTCTTCGAATGGACACGAAATGGACACAAATGGAGATACAACCCTGGGGGTCATTCCTATGGGTCTAAAATAATCCTATATGTATAAAAATGATGTAGAGAAGAGATTTATACCTCTCGGTAGATCGAATCTAGGAAAAACCCTTCCGATACGACACCGACACGTAGGAATCTCCAAATGGACATGAACGAGCTCCGAATCCTTCCAAACTTGGCTAGCTCCTTCCTTTGCTTGAGTAGAGAAGGAATGAAGAAGATTGGGTGGAAAATGAATTGATTTGGTGGAGAAATCAATAGGAGTTCTTCTCTAAAATTTGGGGAAGAACAAGAGAGAAAATGGATGGATAATACCAAAGAGGCTCAAGCCTATCCTCCCCTTAGGTGGTCGACCACTAGAAGCTTAGGTGTCTCCCTCTAGAAATATCTAAAAAGCCCTCCCACTAATCTATTGATTAATATTAGGAAAGGGTAAATGGTTGAGGCTATTTTAGTCATGATTAAACCTCTAATCTAATTAAACCTATCCACAAATAATTAGTTAACCACTAACTAAAATAATATTATGTGGGCCATGCCTAACTAATGTATGGGTCCCACTAGAGTCAACACTACCCCGGGTCCCCGATACAAGTCGGATTGAGTTAAAATTCGAAACGACTTAAATAACCCCAAAATAATATCATAAATAGATAAATAATTCCAAAATAATTCTAAAGTGGAAAAATGAACAAAATCACCATGTTCATGAAAACTGGGAGTGACAAATCTATCCACCTTAAAAAAATTGTCCTCAAAATTAAAACAAACACACCGAAATCACATGCAGAAATATAAAAATTATACCTCAGGGCTCGAAGAGATAAGGGAAACGCTCCCACATGTCGTCCTCTCTCTCTCTCCCAGTTAGACTCACCTGGAGAGTGATGCCTCCATGCAACACGAACCAAGGGTATAACCTGGTTTCGGAGCACCTTCTCCCTACGATCTAGAATCTCTACTAGCTGCTCTGGATAGTGAAGAGTATCCCACCTCGATCGCTGAATGGTCCAATACATGGCTGAGATCTGCCACGTACCGCCTCAGTTGTGACACATGGAACACGTTATTACCCCCTCTAGCCTAGGTGACAAGTCTAGCCGATAAGCTACTGCACCGACCCTCTCCAGGATAGTGAAAGGTCCGATGTTGCGCGGGCTAAGCTTCCCGCCTCCACCAAAGCGAATCGTCCCTTGTCGGAGAAATCTTCATAAACACCAAAGCACCAGCCTAGACATAAAACAAACTCAGCACACAAGACAAACAAAATCACAAGCATCACAAACAGAAACTGAAACTAACCTCGAACTCTAACGGTCTCGGGTGGCTATCGGTCCAATGCCGCTGCCTATCATGAGCCATCGAAGTATGTCTCTAATCAACCTGAGCTTCTCGCTGCATCAACTACCATCTCTGGTCCAAGCAGCACTCTCTCGCCGACATCGTCCCATGACAAGGGAGTACGACATCTCCGTCTGTATAGAGCCTCGAATGGCGATATCTCTATACTGGCCTGATAACTGTTGGTATAAGCAAACTCTACCAGGTGAAGATGGTCCTCCCAAGAACCTCCGAGATCAAGCACACACGTGCGAAGCATATCCTCCAAAGTCTGGATAGTCCTCTCTGACTGCCCGTCTGTCTGGGGATGATAAGTGGTACTAAACTTGAGCGAGGTGCCCAAGCTAGCCTGCAAACTCCTCCAGAAGTGGGAAGTGAAACGGCTATCCCGATCTGAAACTATGCTCACAGGAACGCTACAATCGTACGATCTGACGAACGTACAGCTCTGCCAGCCTCTCCGTAGACAACCCCACCTTGAAAGGCAAGAAGTGGACTGATTTGGTCAATCTATCAACTATGACCCAAATCGCATCTTTCTCTCCAGGAGATCGTGGAAGTCCGGACACAAAGTCCATGGTGATGTGCTCTCACTTCCACTCAGGAATGGGTAGTGGCTGTAGCAACCCACAAGGCCTCTGCCTCTCGGCCTTCACCTGCTGACATACCAAGCAGCGAGATACAAACTGAGCCACCTCGTGCTTCATACCGTACCCCCAGATGTGCTTCCTCATATCTCTGTACATCTTGTTGGCCCCAGGATGCATAGAGTACTGAGAGCGATGTGCCTCCTGAAGAACCTCCTCCCGAAGCTCCCTATTCGGAACGCACAGTCTAGCACCGTACCGCAGTGACCCATCTTCGAAAATAGAGAAATCGTCGAGCAACCCTGCCCGCACCTGCTCCCTGATGCTCCTTAGGGCAACATCATCATACTATGCTGATCTGACTCTGTCCATCAACTCAAACTGAATCTGTGAGCCCCACATCTGTACCTCCATGCCCAAAATAATCACCTCGATTCCCAAATTGTCCAGGTCAGCCAAAAGATGACGATCTGCCGTCAGATATATAGCTACTAGATATCTGCTCAAGGCATCTACAACTACGTTGGCCTTTCCTGGATGGTACTGCAAGGCAATATCGAAATCCTTCATCAGCTCGAGCCAACGTCTCTACCGCATGTTCAGCTCCTTCTGAGTGAACATGTACTTCAAGCTCTTGTGATCAGTGAAGATCTCAATCCGCTATCCATACAAGTAGTGTTTCTACAACTTCAAGGCAAAGATAACAGCGGCCAACTCCAGATCGTGAGTCGGGTAGTTCTTCTCATGAGGACGTAACTGCCTAGATGCATGGCAATCACCTCCCGTGCTGCTAAAGAACACAACCAAAACCCCTGCCAGAAGCGTCGCTGTAGATCGAGAAACCATCGGTCCTAGACGGTAATGTCAAGATCGGAGCTGATGTCAACCTCTTCTTCACTCATCGAAGGCGGCCTGACACTCCTCAGTCCAGACAAACTCCACGTCCTTCCTGGTGAGTCTAATCATCGGCTCCGCAATCCACGAGAAGTCCTGGACGAACTTTCGATAGTAGCCCGCCAAACCCAGAAAGCTCCGAATCTCGGCAACTGAACTGGGTATAGACCAAGAATCTACCGCTGCAATCTTCTTCTGGTCCACTGAGATCCCGTACTCGGTCACAACATGATCGAAGAACTTGACCTGGTCCAGAAAGAACTCGTACTTTGAAAGCTTCCCGTACAACTGCTCCTTTCTCAAAGTCTCGAGCACAATCCTCAGGTGCTCCTCGTGCTCCTCCGACGTCTTCGAGTAGACCAAGATGTCATCTATGAAGACCACAACAAACTTGTCAAGGTACTGATGGAATACCTTGTTCATCAAGTTCATGAACACTGCTGGGGCGTTGGTCAACCCAAATGGCATAACAGTGAACTCGTACTGGCCGTACCGAGTCCAAAAAGTCGTCTTCGGCATGTCTTCCCGCTTCACCTTCAGCTGATAATAACCGGACCTCAGGTCTATCTTCAAAAACACCTTTGTGCCGCTCAACTGATCGAACAAGTCGTCAATCCTCGACAACGGATACTTGTTCTTGATAGTGAGGTTGTTGAGCGCCCTGTAATCGATACACATGCATATCGTACCATCATTCTTCGGTACAAACAGAACTGGCGCTCCCCAAGGTGATGAACTGGATCTGATGAATCCCTTGTCCTGTAGCTCGTCGACTTGCTTTTCAGCTCTGCCAACTCGCTGTTGTTGACCCTATAGACGTGCTATAAAATAGGCTCAACACCCGACACTAAGTCTATAGAGAACTCAATATCTCTATCTAGCGACATCCCAGGCAACTCCTCGGGAAAAATATCCATGAAATCATCTATCAATGGATGCTGCAATGCCTACCCCGCCAGTAAAGCTCCATAGAACCCATCTCCAGGCTCAGCTGTTCCCCTGGCAAACACAATCTCTGGCTCTCCCAGCGCCTAAATAGAACCCTACCTCCTCTACAGTCTATACTAGCATGGTGCATGCTCAACCAATCCATTTGAGTACCACGTCGTACCTCGGAAGGGGCATTACGAGCAAGCACGCGCTCAAATCCTGGCCTCCTAAAGTAACTCTCCGCCACTTGTAGATATTGTTAACCAGGATGATGCCTCCCCTGGTCAATTCTTGCAAGTCCTACCTATATATTCAGCAATAATGTTGCGTCTCAGAGCAAAGGAAACAGACACAAAACTATGAGTGGCACCAGAATCAAATAAGGTAAAAGCAGGGAATGAATCAAGGAGAACGTGATGCCACAACATCACCCACTGGCTCTGCCTCCTCCTCTGCTGTCAAGGCGAACACTCTGCCCGCAGGGACCCCTCTGGTGCTGTACAAAACGCTGCTGCTGGATCTGAAGTGGAGGACCTTCTGCTGAACTGCTGGTCCTCTAGTCTGCTGTACTATGTCTCTGACTCCACGAAGATGGAAATCCTTCAGCTGGTGATCGGGCGCCCCACAGTATAGACAGACGCCCAACCTTTTCCTACAGGCCTCTCGAGTGTGTCCTGGCTTCCCGCAGAAAGTGCACTGAGTAGCCTGCCTCTGGCCCTGTCCCTGGTGCTGTTGGGCACGCGCTGGTGCCTGTTGAAACTGCAACTGAGGCTGCTGCTGAAACTGCCTCTGCTGGAAATGAGGGCGCTACGTCGGCCCCACACTCGAGCTCGCTCCTAGAACATCGATGCCCCTCTTCGGCTTGAGGCCGAAGTCCTTCTCTGCGATCTACACCTCCATCAGAATCTGCTCGAATGTCGTATCGTACCGCCCGAAGGTACGAGTGCGAACAGCATGGATAAGACCCCTCCGGAACTTGTGGGCCTTGTACCCTTCATCCTGGATCAGACCTGGTGCAAACCTACTCAGGCGAAAGAACTCTGTTGCATACTCGTCTACCGACGAGTTCCCCTGTACCAACCCCACGAACTGTCCCTCCAAAGCTGTCAAAGTCATATCGGGGTAGAACTTCTCCTTAAAGAGCCTTCTGAAGCTCTCCCAAGTCAAACCCCTCACCGATGCATGAGGATCCGTGCGAAACCAAGTTAGCACTATATCGAAAAACTGGCTCGCTGCAGACATCACCCAAAGCCCTTAAGGGACCTCTGCTAACTCCAGGCTCCACTGGACATCCTCCAACCAGTCATCCGCGTACAGGATACCCTCGATACCTTTGAACTCCCTCGGGTTCATCTTCCTAAAATGTAGGTGTGTGCCAGGCCTCTCCTGACCCTACTGCTGAACTGGGGCACCCTGAACTGTACCCGGTGCAACCCTCTTACTGCTGCCATCGCCAGCTGATGGGAGTTCTCCATGCTCTGTCGTAACACCTCTGCCTGTGCTCTCTGGGTCTGCAACATCTGTACAGAAGGGCCATCATCTGCTGAGTATCAGTCGGTAGTAGAGGTGACGGTAGAAGAGTATCAGGAATGACTATGGACGGTTCCGCTGCTGGAGGTGGAAGACCTCCTGGAATCGTCACTGCTACTCCCGCCTGAGGGACAGAAACTGAGGTGGCATCTCACTCAACTATAGCTCCCACAGCCGGAGGTGGAAGTCCTGCCAGATCGGGCCTCTCCGGAACAACACTAGATCCTGCTACCTGAGAGCGAGTAATCGTCATCCTGAGGATAGATTGAAAAAGAATCAATATGGCACATGATAGAGAATAGCAAAGAAGGACAATTAAATTTAATGCAAAAGAGTTGTCATGTGGTAATCAAAAGTTCAAAAATTTCTAAAATGTGATTGAGTAACTCCTATCATATCTTAGATCCTACGTCCTAATTGTAGGCTCGTAATTAGTACTCTAAGTCGAGCACCATTACGAGATCGCACTAATTGCGACACAGACCTGCATGGGCCACCACAAAACGTGTTACGACCCACACCCTGATGAGGGCACGAGCACGTGGTTACGTCAGCCTACGCCACAGAATCGGTGGTAGAATACTGTATATAAGGTTTGTAAATACTACGACTAACAGTATAAAGGTACATGTACAGTATATACACTCCGAATGGAGGTGACATAGCAATACAGTCTCAATCACAAAATAAAACTCAGGTAGATAGCATGGAAGGGAAATATGATAGATGAAAAGAGGAAATAAGTTCAAGATCCACACAAGCCCAAAGCTATACACAACATCACAGAGTCACAGAATATAATATAAAATACTACAATATGAAAGTACTAGCTGGATCGCAGTCCAGGCAAACCTAACTAAGCTACACTACTCTGGGTATACAAAGTCTAGTGGCTCTACTATCAAGCCACGGTCCAGGTCTACTCCATCTAACCCGTCCCCATAATAGGTTGGATAATCTGCCTCAGAATCATTTGTAATATCAACAGTATCCTGTCAGGAAAATGAGCAAGTACAAACACTAACAGCAGTTCCATATGAATTGACAAATTCTATAAGAGACAGTAATGAAATACAAGACAAAGATATAGGATGACTTGGGAACCATTCGAAAGCCGTTACAACCCTTAAATCAAATAAGGACCGGGGTTGTAACCCTTCTCCCAAACAGAACTTAGTCTCCAATCAAGGTACAACATAATGGCATGTAGAGCATGTGAGTAAATGAATATCATAACATGGTGAGAAAAGTGCTGAAAGTAGAACTGAGCAGGATATAAGATACGATAAATAAATAAAATGTGACTTAAATTATTAGAGCGATATGTGATCGGCTTTAGGTATGTTACAAGACAGGTTATCCACTTGGCCCGACATTCACACGAAAATCTCACGAAAAAGTCATACCGCCAACATGGATAACAAGCACACAGAGAAATCTGCTACACCCTACGTGAGGTGAAAGTGGCGCAAGCAAAATAGTGACATGAGGCTTTGATCACATAACCCCTAATTCTTCATCCTAAATAGTATCATGGATTCGGATATGGTACTTCATGACACGGGATTCAAAAGCAGGGGGCCAGTCCACTCCCAAATCGATGTATATATAAGTACACGAAACATGAAATATCATGCACCAATATAACAAGAAAGTCCAGAATAACATCTCATGATAGGATCCGACGTATACTAGTCCGTGAACCATCGTGTCGGGAATCAAGTAAGACACTACAATTGAATCGGATATAGTAGATATCATGACAATGAAAACTATCAGTAAATATACTCGCCTGTGGTCCTGAGCTGATAAGGTGAACAGACGCTCAGAGTAATCACAGACCTAAAATGAGATACTATAAGTCAAATAGGGTTTTATAATGAAAAGAAAACTAATTTAATTCATGATATGTAAGTCTAAGTCAAACTATCAAACTAGGTCAAACTGAGTCAAACAGGGTCATACTAGGTCATACTGGATCATACTAGGTCATACTTGATCATACTAGGTCACTGGGAGTCAATCCAAGTCAAACTAGGTCAAACAGGATCAAAGGTTGACTTACAGTTGACTTTTGGTCAACTGGTCAACCCTGGTCAATTTTGGTCAACTCTAGGTCAACCCTAGGTCAAACTAGTCTAATGTTGACCAACTATTGACTTTCAGTCAACTGGTCAACTCTGGTTTGGATTTGGTCAGTTCTAGTCACTTATAGGCTAAGTTTGACTCTCGGTTGACTTTTGTTGACTTTTTGTCAAAATGGTCAACCGAAGTCAAAACTAGTCTAGGAGCACTATATCTGACCATTACAACCAAGAGAACCCAATCCTAACCATATCTTAAACCCTAAACCACTTACCTTAGCTTCTAGGTAATTACCTACATTTACCCTTTACAAGGTATTCCCGATACCTTGCCCATTACAAAGGAAACCCCGCAAATTCTCAAGATACTAGCCTAGGCTCCTTAGGGTAGCTATATACTATTCTATCTAGGGTTTACCTACCAAGAAATATGGGTTTCCTAGACATCTAGTCCATCAATGATACATGTTGGTTATCCCAACATTACCTTATCCTATATTATTCTAATATCTAGCTAAACACCCACACACAATACTCACTCACTCACTCACATATGGTCACATATAGCACCACACTTAGGCTCACTCCTACGCTCACCTATAGGCTCATACATATAAACTCACACACATCATATAAGCTCACACACTTGATAAGCTCACACACATTGAGGGGTCAACATGGGCATATGGGGCTGTCAAGGGGCTGTCCTATAGGCTGAAATAAGGGATAATATACGTTGTTAAGTGGACTGATTTGGGTGTCCTATAGGCCGTCAAGTGGGTGTCCTAATAGGGCTGTTTCTTGGGATGCTAAGGTTGTCAAATGGGGGCTGAATTGGCCTCCTACATGGCTTCCCAAAGCCTGGTCCATGGGGGCTGATTTGTCCCCCTACAAACTGCTGATAAGCAGTGTATTCACTGCTGCTACCTGCTGATATGCACAGCCTATGGGCTGCTTCCATGCTGTGAAATTAGTCCCCCTTGTGCGGACTGATACAGCTACTGCTGCTGATTATCAACAGTAGCTCCCCCCCTCTATCATCCTCATTCACTCCCTTTCATCTCTCAAATTCCTCTCAATCACATTCTTAATACAAACACACACGCACACTTCTAACACCAACCCAATTCCAGTCCACTCTAACACTCATTCCCTCTACCACTTGTCCGTAATCTCCACACACACAACATAAATAAAGACACAATAACACACCATATAATATATATATATATATATATATATAATATATATAATATATATTATATATATATATATATATAGAGAGAGACATTAATATACATATATAACCATTGATATATACATACATATAGATAATTAGATTATGATACAATAGGATACCATATAATACATTAAAAACACTCTCTAAACATGTAAAATCTGAGATTAAATATACTAATAAGTCATTCCTACAATATATTATAAACACCATGTGTCCAAAATAGGGATTTCCCATTAGGACACAATACCACACCAAGGACACACCTAGAAGTCTCCGAATGGACACAAAATGGACACAAATAGAGAAACAACCATGGGAGTCCTTCCTATGGGTCTAAAAAATCCTATATGCATGAAGAAATGATGTAGAGAAGAGATTTATACCTCCCGCTATATCGAATCTATGAAAAATCCTCCCGATACGACACTAACACGTAGAATCTCCAAATGGACATGAACGAGCTCCGAATCCTCCCAAACTTGGCTAGCTCCTTCCTTTGCTTGAGTAGAGAAGGAATGAAGAAGATTGGGTGGAGAAATGAATTGATTTTGTGGAGAAATCAATAGGAGTTCTTCTATAAAATTTGGGGAAGAACAAGAGAGAGAAAATGGGTGGATAATATCAAAGAGGCTCAAGCCTATCCTCCCTTAGGTGGCCGGCCACTAGAAGCTTAGGTGTCCCCCTCTAGAAATATCTAAAAAGCCCTCCCACTAATCTATTGATTAATATTAGGAAAGGGTAAATGGTTGAGGCTATTTTAGTCATGATTAAATCTCTAATCTAACTAAACCTATCCACAAATAATTAGTCTAACCACTAACTAAAATAATATTATGTGGGCCATGCCTAACTAATGTGTGGGTCCCACTAGAGTCAACAATACCCGGGTCCCCGATACAAGTCGGATTGAGTTGAAATTCGAACCCGACTTAAATAACCCCAAAATAATATAATAAATAAATAATTCTAAAATAATTCTAAAGTGGAAAAATGACCAAAATACCCTGTTCATGAAAACTAGGGGTGACATGTCTGTAACCTACTTTCCTAGAATCTGAGTTTAATAATATTTTTGGAATATTTTAATTCAATTATCGAATACGTTTAAGTTATCTATGGGATGATTGGTAACCCGTGGGCTGATTGGTAAGCTTAGGAAGTCTATTTTCATTCTCTATAACCCATTAGTTATATATTTTCCCCTAAATACTTATCCTTCAGTTAGGACATTTTGTGATATTATTATATATATATTTTATATATCTATATATATATATAATATATATATTATAT
>JANAVB010038620.1:5852758-5973357 GCA_029216955.1 Iris pallida | reverse complement strand
ATGTCCAAGATGGTCTTGACATGGTCGTCCTCAAAGGAATAGGTCATCTGAGGCCACTGCTTCTCTGCTGGCTTTGGTTCAGGCTTCGGTGCTGTGTCGGCCACCATAGCCTGTTTGCCCTTGTTATCTCGATTGTTGGAGGATTACCACCATTGTTGCTATTGGTGTTAGGGCGTTTGCCCTTGTCCTCTCCTTTCGAGACGTGCAATCCCAATTGGCGAGCTTTCTTCAACTTGTCTTATGTGCTAGTGGCGCTGATAATGAAAGTCTTCCAATCCTTAAACTGACTTTCGCCCATCCAGAGGCTGATCGTGGAAAGCAATCTCTTTTGGCAAATTTTAATTAAGGAGGAATTAGGGTTACCGGAAGGCAACTTCATCGCGGTTTGACGAAATCGCTCGATATAGTTCCTTGTTAGCTTATTTTCTCCCTGGAAAATGTCTATAAGGGTGGACATTGTCACGTCTTGTCCTACTTCGTAGAACCTTTACAGGAACATACGTTTGAAGTCGGTGAAAGAATGGATGCAGTTGTCCGGCAAGTTACGGTACCAGTCGAACGCGACCCCCTCCAGTGCCCCGATGAACAACCGTTTAAGGATGGCATCGTCATGAGGCAGATGGTCGGTTGTGACTTCGAAGTAGGTGATGTACCTGCTTGCAGATGTCTTTCCATCATATGGATTAATTTTAAATGGTTTATATCTTGGTGGAAAGGGAACATCTCTCCACGCAGCAGGATATGGTTGTCGTATCCTGAGGTCTTGGCAGTTTTCTCGGGCGTGGAACATGGCCCGGAGCTCCTGGACCTCTCTTCTTGTCTCCTGGCCTCGTATGCAGTGATGGGGCCGATATTTCAGGAGGATTATCACCCGGGTTTGGTGCGGCTGAGTTCGAGTCCGCATAGACCGCGGGTCCCACATTTATTTGGCCCTGTATCCTTCCTTGCAGAGTTGGAAGAGCCGCTTTGATCTTGTCCACGGATTTGACCAAGGTAAGAAGTATGGCCTCCAGGGTGTCGATGCGTTGGCGATCACTAGGACTGTCTTGGTTGCTGTCCGTCATAAACACCGTCCTTACATGAAAAGACGGAAGGAACGGTGGAGGACGCGCCCTCTGAGTCATACCCCTATACAGAGAAGTCGTCAGGGTATGTGGGAATGTTCTCCTCTGGTTCGCACTCAGAAGGAGTGGTACCCCCAGCTTCAGATCTTGCCTCGTCTTGAGAGTTTGGACGTCCTCAGGGACATCGGGATCTGCTGTATCTGTTGGGTGAATCGTTTCTTCTGGATTATCTTCTTGGAACATCGGATTGGTGGATATTTGGGAGACTGCTACCCTCGGCTCCAGTGCCTCCCAGAGATGTGGACGACGAATCTCCAAGTGTGGCATATTTTGTCTTTGAGCGGGTACCTTGGTAAACTCCTCCTGTAACGGTAGTAGACAAGCGTTTAGAAGAGAGTTTCTTGGTTACACCGGTTGAGATTTTTGGACTGGACATTTATTTTCTTCCCTCTACCGCTGCCAGGAATCTTCAGAGCAGAATTGCAGGAGGCGATGAGAAGCGCTTCGTCTTCTGAGCTTGGGTGTTGCAGTCGTTGGAAGATGGACCGCCGGTCTTCTTGTACTGCCGCGTTGTTGCAGCAGCAGTTGACAATGACTTGGGTGTAGTGATGTCCATGGAATGACTCTCTGCACACCGAAGCTTCTTCTATTTCTTTGCGCTTGTGAAGGATCACATCACGCAAGTCAGGTGCGCTTCGAGCAACCTTTACACCCGTTTTGTAGGCCCGGGAATCTCGAGCATCTGAGTGTGTTGGCACCATATTTGCTCCCTGATTGTTGGAAGACTCTTGGGAACCACTATGTCCGTTTGCCGCCGGGGGCTGGACTTGAGTGGTTCGGTACAACTTTCCATCGGAGGCTCGCATAACAGTAAGCGGAGCATTCGGATGGTCAGAGGTTGGGATAGCTGACTGAGCTCGCCGAGCCCGCGCTGTCCTAGACTTCTTCACTCTAGCACCCGAGGGTGCACAGTAGGAAGAGTCCAAATGGTGTCGCAGAGAGTCTGGCACATGTTCTTGGGCGCATTTGGAGTCAGGACCGCATGAGAGGCGGTCAAAGACTGACCGTGAGCCGCATGGAGTAGATGGTATACGGCTGGGTTTGGTGGCCGTGCAGGCTGTCTGTATGCGGCTGGCATGTGTGGCCGCATGACCCTTCTGAATGCGGCTAGGAGTGGTGGTTGCATGAACCTTCGAGATGCGGCTGGAAGTTGTGACCGTGCAAGCTACCTGCATGTGACTGGCAGTTTTGGCCGCATGGACGTTCTGCATGCGGCTGACTTCTGTGGCCGCATGAGTCTTCTTCATGCGGCTGGCGGTTGCGGCCGTATGAGCCTTCTTCATGCGGCTGGCACCCTTATGCGGCTTAGACCGCATAGAGTTCCTCTTTGCCCCTGCAAGTCCAGCATCATAGTATTTTCTTCTGCTGGACTTGGGGACCGCAGAGTCCTCTATGGCCTGAAGCGGGGCCGCATGAGAGTTTTCTTCTCCCCATTTTGAGCAACAGAGAGTACTTCTTCGAGAGTTTGGGGAGGAGCGAATGATTTGGTCCTCCACTCTCTGCGGGCCTTCTTCGTGCGGGCTCGCCGCTGGACCGGGCCAGTGCTTCCGTCGGAGAGCATTTCTTCAAACGCCTGCTGGTCGAACTGGGTGACCAACATCTGTTGAGTGGAGCCAAGTTTGGCTGCGTCCGATTGCGTCACCAACTCCTCAGCCATGGAGAAGTTAGTCTCCAGCAGAGTCGCCATCGTGTTTGCCATTGATTGTAAAATTACAGAACAATTTTATAGGAGGACTGAACTTAGACTCACAATACAAACTCGCTCGCACAAAGAAAGCCTAGAATAAAACCTAGGTACATCAATCTAAGTACGATTGTTTATTTTTGATTCTGGGGGTGACGATAGAGGCTCGAAAAAGCGAGGGCAGCTCTGCCTTACTCCTTGGAAGATCGGACGTAGCCTTGGCTCTGATGAAGAAATGCTCTCGGGATGTGTAGGAAGACTCTTCTGTGCGTGCTTTTGTCTTTCTGTGTGTCCAGCAGATGGAGAGAATCATTTTTTTGGAATTCTCCTCTCTATTCTTCTTTTCCCCTCTTTTCTCTACTCTGCTTGCAAGGGAATGTCACCTTGCTATTTATAGAAGTGGGGGTGTGATCATTAGGGTTTGCAATGATTGTCCCTTGAAAAGTCGGCGGCCAATAATCTGGACCATTAATTATGATTACATCACATCTGGGTAGTTGATTTTTGATTGCACCAAATCCGTATGGGCAATTAATGCTGATTGCGATAAATCTTCATAATTTGTCATGACAAGCTCGGATCTCCCGCCACGTGTTCAATTTGCTTAATTACAACAAATCTGATTTGATCCGAGTAATTGTGATGATTATAACAAATCTGGGTTGTTATGATTTGCTAGCAACCATAACTCCGAGGGTAAGACAGCCACGTGTCTCAACTTTCATGAGGATCGCCACGTGTCTCAACTGTCATGAGGACCGCCACGTGTCTCAACTGTCGTAAATGGGACGTCCTGACAGAGCCGCATGAATACAATCTCTAAAAAACCGCATATAGGTGGCCCCCACACTCCTAGCCGCATGAAGGTAGCAGCCGCATGAGGGTGGCGGCCGCATGAGAGGGATAGCCGTGTGAGGATGGCAGCCGCATAAAGGTGGCAGCCGCATGAAGGAGGCAGCCGCATGAAGAAAGCAGCCGCATAAGAGGGAAACTGCATGAATAGAGCAACCACATAAAGAGAGCAACCGCATGAAGAGAGCAACCGCATGAAGAAAGCAACCGCATGGGGTGACAGCCGTATTGGGGTGGCAGCCGCATAGGGAGCTTTGGATTTGGCGAATCATGCAGCTATAAAAGATTTTTTTTCTTTTTCCTAGGAGCAACCCATCATGTCAGCTATCTTTTCAGCTTTATGTCAAAGCTGTCACTTTCCTTTCTGTCAGAGCTGCCGTCAGGGTATTTAATGAAGCAGTTGCTTTATGGCCAGCTGTAAGGCGGACTGCTTTGGGCCACGTGGCTCCTTCCTGAGCCGCATGGAGCTATCCGAGCCGCATAAGGCTTTAAAGGACTTTTGAACTGCATAAATGTCTAACGGATTCCTGAGCCGCATGAGGCTCTTTCTATCTGAGCCACATGGGCTTTTCTTGTTATTTTCCATGCTTCTACATACAACATGCATAAAGAAAACCATGATAGAAACAAAAATGACAAGTAACAACGAAACATGAATATAAGAACTACTATGCATAAATTAACTGCTGGTAAGAAAACAAAGGAAACATGTAACAAATGCCAAGTTTCTACATGAAAACATGGCAAGAAGCCAAAAGAAAACCAAACCCTCGCCTCTATTGGACTCTCAGTTTTAAACAACAACCAACCATCGCCCCTAGTGTGGACTCTCAGGTTAGCTTCAATCAATTAACCCTCGCCCCTGCGTGGACTCTCAGATTAAGAATAAACAAAAATTGAAATAGCAATTCACTTATGACGTACTCGTCCTACAACACAATATGACTCAGTCAAGGTACAGGTGAGAACAGATCCAAAATGAACTTTAATGCCACCGTGAATAAAGATAATATGTGAACGAGACCCGTAACCTAGTACGCATAATATGAAAAAAAATCATATCAACAATAGGCCAAAGAAACTAGGTAACGACATGTATCAAAGGGAAAGAACATATACATGTAAATAAACTGTAAAGAGACAATGTATACTTGCTTGGTGGTAGCACACAAAACCAACAATATCCAATCCTAAGTGAGATACGAAAGCTGAACTTCCACAAATGTCCCCGGATACTAAAACAGACATCACCAATGCGTTTAGCATAAGAAAAATGTCCAACTTTGACTACCCATAAATTTAATTCTGGACACAGGGGCAAAAAGATAATTTTGGACCAAAAAAGTATCCGTTATTGGACCTACTTTGTACCGAAAAAAGTGAAAATCTATGGTCTCTAAAGTCGACAAACTATATACCTATAATTTCAGTTTTTTGATACGAACTCAATGGTATGTTCAGATTTGGATTCCGATGAGCCATGCAGAAAATCACCCGTTGAGTCAGATCGTAGTCCCGCCAAAATAGTGTTCCGGTCGACCTTCTCAGAATCAGACCAAACTTGGCTCACAAAACCAGAAAAATAACACGTGTCCAGTGGTGTAAGTTTCATCGCGAGGTGACGAACGTAGATAAAGTAATTGGCTAATTTGTAAAGAGGCCGATACGGGGTATCTTCATCGATACGGGGTATCTTCATCGATACGCCTCGATTTCATCGTGCACACACAATAAAATTGAGTTCCGTCAAATCCCACATGTCCACAACATCCATACATGTCTTTTGATGCTCACGAGTTGCGACCTAGTCGCCCAGTTTGACGGGACGGACCCCGTATCGGGAATTTTCTAAAAATTCTAAATAGTTTGTATATGGTTTTTTCTCGATTTTGAAAATTGTTTTCTCTGCACATAATTGATGAAATTCGAAACTACAAAATAGGCTCTAAAGTGCGATATGTTGTCTTCAAGATTGTTTAATTAGATTTTGAAAAATTGCTTTGGATTGGCATAGATTCGCCTTTCAATTTGGGTTTCCAAAACTGTTTCCAACTGTCACGAACAGTAATTTTTCTTCGACTTAGCATCGATTTTCTGGATAGGGTGTTTACCTATAATGGAATCTATTTACTGTGATTCCTAGAGGGTTATATCATCTCTCTGTAGGAATTTACGGAATAAAAAATGATCGTGTATGCAGGAAGTAACGGGGTCGAGAAATAGAGTACCTGCAGCAAGCACTGCTACAGTGTTCTCTGTTTGTGCAGTTTCTGTGCGATTTTTGACGGCTTTGGTTAGCCTCTGGCACCTCGTGCAGCGGCACAAGCTGTCGGAGAAGGCCGATGGGGTAGGGGTGTCGTTGGCAGGGTTAGGTTTTAGGTTTTAGAGAGATTTCCTCCCACCCTCTCTCGTTTATATATATAGGCTTTCTTTGGTTCCAAAGGGGATCGGGTCCTTGTTAGTAATGTTCCCGCAAGGAACAGTACTTCAAGGTTGTTTTTTTTTTTTGTTTTGTTTTTTATTTCTCTTTTCTTATATGTAATGCCCCGCTCCGCGCGAGGCATTTGGTTGGCTTGTTGGATGCTATCAGATGTTGGACCATGACTTGTGTTAGGAATTAAGAGATTTGAGACTGATGCAGTCGCTTAGCTGGCTAGACGGATTAAGTTTTGGAACATGGCTCGTTGGTGGGGCTACGTCTAATAGGAATACGGGTGATCGGAAAAGAAAGACCCTTTTATGCAAGCGAGTGGAACTGTCCTTCCTCCTCCTTACTCCTTCATGCTTAATAACAATGAATATTGAATTGCTAAGAATGTCCCTAATATCCAATACCTTGAATGCTGAATAATTGTGATGCTTCAGTTGCTAAATCGATAGAGTTGCTAATGCTAGAAATCATTGAAATGAATGACACATGAAGATTGAATTGTTGAATGAATAACACTTGAACACTAATGTGAATTGGTGCCTGAGAATGAAATGATAATGTACCTTATACTAATTTTGCTGAAACAAAAGAAATACTTGAATAATGAGATGCTCTGTGAATGATAGATTGAGGAATGAACTGGCTATGCTATTGACCCAATGAAATGAATGAAACACTTTAATAATGTACACTCTGTGTAACTATTACTAAATAAGAAATGTTGCTTATTCCCATAGCAATGAATGAATATGAAATGTCCCTATAAGAAATGAGATGTTATTTATTCGTTCGAAAGGAATAATATGGGCAATGTGATGATGCGATGAAATGAGAATATGAACTGATGAGTCTTGGGATCATGGAGATCACCAAATGGAATGATGGAATGATTAGTCATTGAATACGGCTCAAAATTGATAAGATGAGATATTGAACTGTTGGCTTGCTTACTTTTAGTTGTTTTACCATGCACTTGTGTTCACCGAGTCGACACGCATTCGCATGGTCATAGACGTACTTGTACAAGTCTGAGTAAGTTTCCTCGAACGGTATCTAGGACGCTGGGACCGATTCCACCCGGAAGGAAATACTAGTCGTGCTATGGTGGTACCAGGTATTACGGGACATTCGGCTAGGCTTACAACCTGCCTGGAATGGTGCGTCGTAATACCGGTTGGAAAGTCCTTTATGGTACAGTTTCACCAATGACCATGTAGTCAAAATGCATGCTAACAAATATTTTGCGCAGACATAGTAAGTATATCATATAATCCTTTATTTTTGCAGGTGTGAGGTCGACTATCGGTAAGAAATTACTTAAATGTAATATGGTTATTACATGTTGAATTCAACTTGCCTGTTTAACCTGACTAATCGAATGCTGTTAAAGTGTTGCCTCAATGATGCTTAATGTGATAACACAAGAATTGTCATAACATGTTTAAGATGTTAATGCAATATTGCCTTGCCATGAACGTTGCTAAGAACATGTTTACATGCTTCACTATGAATATTGTCCATGAACCATAAACTGATGCTAGGCCCCAACTAGAAAGATTACTCAAATACATGCTTGCTAAAATTGACCACTTAGTGTGGCGAGTGGGCGGGATTCTGCTCGCCAGTACATAGATGATGTACTGACCCACGTTGTGGGCAGGTTCTCATGCTGGAAAAGTTCTGTACACGAAGATTAGCTTGATCGGTCCCGCGGCATCGAAGATCTGTTGGGCGTGTAGAAGCTCTCCTTGCAAAAGATGATATCTTCTGTTTATAAAGGGTATAATGTATGGAACATTATAATCAGTTGTACCAGTGAGTTATAATCCAAGTTGGTATCAAGTTGTAATCCAATGTATCAAAGTATCAAATGTTGTCACGACCCGCACCCGGTTTTCGGATACGAGACGTGTCCAAGCCAGCCTACGCCGCAGAGTCGGCGGTAGAACGCTGTCAAGCCCGCAAGAAATAAATGCTCAAAGAAATAACAATTGCTGTTCATTCACAAATTCTAATTTATTACAACAGTTACAAGATTTATAATTAAAAGAATTATAAGACTTTACAATTAAATGAAAATTATACAACTGTTTTCTATTTCTAGGTCGTCTTCAGCATACCCAAGCCTCCCCAAGTGCTAAGAGTGATCGCGGCTAAACCTGAAAAATGTTGGTTATCCAGTCAGGATTGGAACAAGTACACAAACCGACGGCAGTGCAAAACACAATAGAATTATCAAGACATGAAAATAGCATATGAGAAATGAAAACTATAAGATAAAGTGATGTCATAGCACGATAGAGAAATAAACAAGGAAAAGCTAATAAAAGACATCTATCTAAGTGGTGTGAAATATCCTTTCGCCATGTGGACGGCTAGGGGTAAAATCAGGCACACTGCACGTGTCGTGCGCAGTGGCTAGCATTCACGAAAGACAATGGGATATTTCTGGGTAGTCCACATGTATACTAAGATATTTCCCCTCCCGACAACTCCGTGTGACGAGCGTGTCAACAAGCAGCAAGATATATGTATAGACATGAAATGAGAAAACTACTATGAATCGAAAAGCAATCAGAAAGTGCACTTGCCTGAGGTCCTTAGCTGGAGAAACCAATACTGTACCACACGATGAGCCACAATCAAGCAACACATATTGAAGTCTCCGGATGCTGAAATAAATAGTACCAACATTCTCAGAATAGTCAAATTAGCTAGGATTGCCTGTCCTTAAGTCCAATTCTGGACACAGGGGCAAAACGGTAATTTCGGGCAAAAATGATGTCCGCCGTTGGACCCGCTTTGCACCGAAAAGCGTGCCAGAGTCAACGGTCTCTAAAGTCGTCAAACTACATGTCTACGGATCCAGTTTTCCGATACGAACCCAACCGTATGTCCAAAGTTGGATTCCGGCGGGCCGTGCACAAAATCGTCCGTTGAGTCCAAAATTGCGTGTTAGCCTAGGGTCGATATGATGAGGTCAGAATCACGAGAAATAGTAACTTATGACTTGACGCGACCAAGATGGGAATCAAGAAGAATTCATTCAATAAGGAAAATCTTTAATAAGAGCGTGTATATATATATAATCTATTTTTTAGAAATTACCTTTGATGTTTTAAAAACATTAATGAAATATTTTTAGTAAATCCTTTGGAAACCATAAAACTCATATCTGGATCAAAACTATAATTTAAATATAAATAAATATTCGAGGATATTTATAATAAATATTTATATTTAGAAAATATCTATGATGTTTTGGAACTATATTTTATTAGTAAAATATACTTAAACAAGTACTTTGAAAGTCTCAATAAACGTTCAAGGCTAACTCCGATTTACCATAATTGTTATAAAATACGTTTTTAGGAAATTCACTTATTAAATATTAATGGTACATAATAATAATAATTGCTACCAGTAACAAAGTCTTTGTATTATACTATATTTCTTTATACATGTATCTACCAACATATGTATACCCTAATCTTTAGTATACTAATACAGTACTTAATTCTAAAGATTTAGTAAATAAATAATGGAGCAGTATAACAAACAGTAGCTCAGTATAATTGAGTCTGATATCCTATATGAAGGTTACCAGCACAAAATATCTCATTCTTGTTTTTAACATTTCCCTTTTAATACTCTTCTCAACATTTCTTTTTTTAATACTCTTCTCCTGAGGGGAAGAGAGAGAAGGTTTATAGATGTAAAAAAAGGAAAATGAGGTATTCGAGAGAAAGGGGGAAACTCACCTCGGGGAAGGGTTTCTCGCCGGAGGTTGCTGGCCTGGACGGAAAGGCTTCGCGCGACTGCTGGAGAGGCTCGGGGTTCGTGGGCGCGCGGGTTTGCACGCGTTGGCGGAGGGTTCCACCCGAGCGGCGGCCAGTGCGACGCCAGCTCGTCGGGTGCTCTCGAGCGGCGGCGAGGGGTCAGACGACGAGGCTGATCCGCGAGTGGTGCGGTGGCGACGTGCACGGTGGATCCTCGTGGAGGCGGCGATGGAGACTCTTCGGTCGGATCGGAAGGGTGCCCGCTGGACCCGCCAGATCCGGCCGACGGTTGGCTGCCGCGGTCGGTGGGCAGAGTCGATGCGACTCCGGCGCAGAGGAAGGGCGGCGCGCGAGATGGCGGAGGCGCCACTCGCCTGGGCTGCGTCGGCGGACGTGGACGCTCGGGTGGCCAAACGGGAGGCTGGGTCACCGGCGCAGCCAGGTCGGGAGTAGATTTAGGTTTTGGTTTTCTTCGTCTTCTTCTCAGTTTTGGGGTGGTGAAGTGTCGGACACGGAAGTATACTGCCGTGGAATTGTATTGTACCGACTTTGATGAACTGTATGTACACGACACCCGGGTCGGACCGGCTGACACGAGTGGACACGGCACAGATTCTGTATATTGGTTATTGGCGGAGGGTTCGGGTGGTGGTATGGTGGCTGTCGACGTTGGTGATGGCGGGGTAACGGGGATGATGATGATGGTGTTCAAAACTGGAAGGGTGGTGTTGTGCTGGGCTAGTTTTGGTGGCCACTGGCCGGTGGGAGGAGGATGGCCGGGAGGTGGCTTTTGTGATGTTGGTGACGGTATTGTCAGATGAGTATGCGCTGGAGAGATTTCGGCAGGGAGGAACTAGCTCTCCTTAAATAGGAGACGAGACTATTCTTTAGATAAAGATTAGAATTTCGTATGGATAGGCCTTTCATCTAATTTAAATCAAATAAGATATTTACACTTTTAATTTAGTTTAATATAAAACCTACACGGAACTAATTATACTAATCACTTGATATTAATATTATCAAGAAATTTAATCCAACTTAATCCATATAAATTCAAGATTAAATCAAATAACGACCACCTAATAATTTTTAGAATACCATTTAATACTACCAAATAAACTTCCTTTTATTTGACAAATAGTTTAATCAAATCTATTAGTAGATAATAGTACCAATTTAAATCAATCTATTATTACCAAAAGTTTAATTTATATAATTAAAATCCAAAATTTAGTATTTATCAATTAAATTAAAGCATAATAATTCTTTTTAAAAAAAAGATTAATCTAGTCATAATTTGTTAATAGATAATTTTCAAGTCGTTACTCAATATTATCAATAAAATTAAATATCAAAATAAGTTGGATAATCGTCACATAAGTCAAATAACATTAATTATAATAATTTCTAAATTAATCAAATCAATTCATAATAATTTAAAACAATATTAGATTTTAAATAAGTATTTGATAATATCAAGTAATTAAAATCGTATGGATATAGATCCCTAGCAATCAATGTTCAACACATACTTTTAAAATAATTACTATTACTTACCAAAATGATATAAATCACATATTTTCAAATTAAACAATCATTGATCAATAATAATCGACGTTAGCGAATAATGTAAAACGTGTCTTTACTAACCCAAAATCTTATAAATATTTTTTTATGATTTTCAAAACTTCCTCTGGAACCAAAATTGTTTGAAAGCTAATATCTTTGGTAATACAAGATAAGGAATTTCGAGCATAAATATTTTAATGAAACCAAATAGTATTCAACCCAAAATCTTTACATTAGTTTAGAAATTGATTATCGAATAATCTGAACTTTTATCAAATATATTAACAAAATCCTTTTATTCATGAAAATTATTCTGCCTACGCAATGCTTTGATAGTCCAAAAATTAAACATATATTTTTAATACAACTAATGGATATTCATGATTAATTTATTCTATGAAAACCGAATGGTATCTTTTAAATAAAAAAATATTTAACCTAGTTTTCAAATACGAAATTACTCACAAATGCTTTGCACATAGTCTAACCTTTAATATATAAAAAATAAGAATAGAGAAAGATAAACAAAATTTTGAGAATCCGGGAAGAGGAGTTACAAATGTAAGCTCTATGGCATTTGTTCAGTTGGCTATCAATGTAAAATGAGATGTGTTGTAAGCATAGTCTTTCACTACAAGTCTTATACTCTCCTTCAATTATCAATAAAGAGAATGAAATTCTATATATCTCTTGTGACTTCAAATGATCTTCTTATCTCTGCTGTCATGAATCAGTAATGTGTTCTCATTCAATAAAGAAAGATATGTCCTCGTTAACTTCAATTTGTCTACTTTTGTCGCTGTGATATGTTCCTATTTAAAGATTATCAATTATGTACCATCTTTGTCTTGTACAAGTGCAATACCAGACTTGTACGACATCACGACCAAGTGAGGACGAACGATTCGACATGAATCAAAGCAAGAACGAACGATTCTCCGAATTGGGACGTGACAAATTATTATCAGAGCACGAATTTACGTCCTTGGACTCTCAATTAATTCGTTTCAAATCAAAATTGCTTTTGCGATTAACCAAAGTTGCTTCCGCGAGTATTCAATATTGCTTCCACGATTAAATTAAAGATTACTTCCGCGATTATGCTGTTGTTGTTCTGGTAATCATTTCAAGTTATTTATGTCTGAAAGTTCTTTGACCCTCTTGGCTGCTCACTGGATGTTCCATATAGTAAGTCTAAATACATTATGATGCCCCTAAATGAATGATTGTTGTTGGTTTGGACACTAATGACCCAACTATGACTCGATACCATATTATGCTATTTTGTGAATGATGTTCAGAATGTAGAAATAGAGAAATGTGGCTATGTATGCTGTAACAAGTAGAGAATTGCATGTGATGTTGGAAAAGAATTGGGAATGAAACAATTGATGGATGAGTCCAACATAATTGATGAGTTGACTCATGTGTATTGGCTAGTGCTTTTGAGACCCTAAAAATATTGGCTTGTGATTTGAGACCTTGAGATGTTGGCTTAGTGTTATGATCAGCTTAGATCACGATTGTCCGAAATCAGCTTGTGTTGGTATTGTTTGGGGATGGCTTCGATTCTGAGTGGTATATTGCCTCTACCACTTCAGAATGAGATATATCATAACCCTTTTCATCGGATAATAATGAGTCTATCTGTGAGCCTTGGGCAGTGCCGAGACTTATCTGGAAGTCATGCCTTGTTGCTAGATGACTCGAGTGTCCCTTGAAGGTGATATTACGCTGGGTAGCGAGATTGTTAAAAAATGTAACTAGTGGCTTGATTAGGAATTGCTCAGTCGGGTGATGAATCATAATTGTCGGATAATTATTTTACTGTGGGTAATAGATTTTGCTAAAAATGTTGTGGCCATGAACATTGAACGATAATTGAGATTAGTTGGATGGGAATCATATGTGGCTATTACAGTTTGGTTGCTAATATAAAAGTTTGGAAATATTGTCTGTGAATCGGATGTATGTTGGAAGCAGTGCCTTGATCCTAAGGTGCGATAGATGTTAACCCATCTTGATCGTCGAAGGATAAAATCAATAAAGTTTGAGCTTGAGGTTGGCGAAATAGATAGTCGTTGCATAAGTACATGTATGCTGAGGAATTGAAGTGTATCATAAAAGTGACAAGTAGAGACTCTGAATACTTGTATAGCATAGAGAATGGCTATAGATGCATGAATTGTTGGATTTGATTCGAATGGATTACTTAACCCTTACGGTATGAGATTTTGGGTATGTCCGTATGAGAATTGATGGCTAGAAAACGAATGGGATTGAGAATCATGAAGTGTGTCGGATAATGTCGATATTGTAACACCCCTAAATTTGTTAATTAATTTTTTATTATTTGATTTAAAATAGGATTTTATGGATTTTTATGAATATTTTAATTATTTAGTTATTATTTATAGATGACCTTAGCCATGGTTAACTTTTGGAGCACAAGATGACTAGAAATTGTGGCACGGAAAGTACAGTCGAGTGCTTTGATTAGTCTATTAGCCATGTTAGGGAAGGACGAGCCATAGGTGTGTTCTAACTCGGAAACCAAGCCAAGTTGCGACTTAAACCCCCCCCCCCCCCCCCCCCCCCCCCCCCGCCCCGATGATTGATTGATTTATTTCTTAGATTTTTGACTTTTGAGGGACCCGGTTGAACCAATTTAGCTCGGACTTGACTCGAACCCAACGTAAGCCCATGTAGGCATTTAGTGTACGCCATGTAGACATATTTTATGTATTTCTTATTTATTTTTAGGAATTGACAAATAATTTCTAAATATTTGTTGTACGTAAATTATATGTATGTAATGGTGTTTTAGAATATTTGTAAGGTTTTTAGGGCCAAAGAAAGATGGTGTAATATGATACACTATACATATTATTGGTTTATTATTATTATTATTATTATTATTATTATTATTATTATTATTATTATTATTATTATTATTATTATTATTATTATTATTATTATTATTATTATTATTATTATTATTATTATTATTATTGTTGTTGTTGTTATTATTATTATTATTATTATTATTATTATTATAATTATTATTATTGTTGATTCTATAATTGGTTTTAACAATATATTTTATTTTCTGTTCTAGGAAAATAAATATATAATATTATTTGTGTACATATTGTTATAGATAAACCATGTACTAGCAAAGAATATTAATTTTTTGTGATTTTTGGAGTATTATTATATAAGGATATATGTGAATATATATATATATATATATATATATATATATATATATATATATATATATATATATATATATATATATATATATATAAAAAAGAGATAAGAAAAAAAAGAAAAAAAAGAAAGTTTAATTTTTTTATTTGATTTGATCAAACCTTGATCAAATCTCGGCCGAATCGATCCAAATCTTTTCTAATCTAATCCTAACCGAATTCTCAACAAGATTTCACTAAATCTTGGTTCAAAACCTAATCGGATTTGGATTTTAAATCAATCTAAAATAGGATTTTATAAACCTCGGTATATATATACGCGAGTAGTCCGATCGGTTTCTCACAAACTTTCTATCGATAATCCATCCCTAACCCCGATCCCCCGACTTGGAACCATCCCCGACATCCTAGCGACCACCTCGACCACCTGCACCCACCGTGGAGTCGCCGGAGACAGCCGCCGCGCGCTGAAACAGAGCAGCAAGCAGGACAGCCACAGTAGCAGTAGCTACGACTCGGTGAATTTAAGGTTTGATTTCTCCTATTATATTTGGTTAAATTTTGATCTATAAACTCGTAGAGGAACCGTATATGACCCTCTAGAAGTTCCCATAAATAGAATTCGACGGGGACGAGCCATTGATCCAGAAAATTGATGAAAATATCGAGGGAAAACCGTTTTAATAACAGTTTTAGACAGTCCAAGTGCCTCGGTTGGGAGGTAGATTCTGGTCGACTCAACGATAGTATCAAAAATCTAAATAAACATGTTTGAAGACAACATATAGGACTTCCTAACCAATTTTGTATTTTTGATTTTCATAAATTATATGCAGAGAAAATAGTTTACAAAATCGAGAATTTATCATTAAAAATAGTTTTCAAAACTTTAAAATTCTTCCGATCCAACGTGCGTCCCGCCAATCCGGGCGACGTGGACACGAACCGAAAGCATCGAAAGGTACGTATCGACTTCATGGACGTGTGTGCTTTGACGGAATTTAAATTGGTTGTGTGTGCACGACGAATTTGATACGTATCCGTCGAAAATCACCGTATCGACCTTTTTCGAAATTCTCCAATTACTTTGTGCACGTTCGTCAAATCGAGACGAAACGTACGCCAACAGGAACGTATCATTTTTTTTGTCCTGCATGCCAAGTTTGGTCCAATTCTGAGACAGTTGATCGGATCGCCATCTTGGAGAGCCCACGATCCGATTCAACGGGCAATTTTGTGCACGGTTCATCGGAATCCAAAATTGGACATATTGTTGGGTTCATATCATCAAAACAAATCCGTAGACGTATAGTTTGATGACTTTAGAGACAGTTGACTCTGGCACACTTTTTGGTGCAAAGCGGGTCTAACGACGGATACCGTTTTGACCCGAAATTACCGTTTTGCCCCTGTGTCCAGAATTGGACTTATGGGTAGCCTATCCTAGCTATTTTTCTTATTCTGGAAATGTTAGCAATGTCTGTTTCAGCATCCGAGGACAGTTACAGAAGTTCAGCTTTCACGGACGTTCGATCTGACAGGTTATTTAGACGTGGTTGAGTCAACACCAGGTAAGTACACCTTGCCAAACTCTACAGTATTTACATGCTTTCCTATATTTTTAGTATTTCTTGCTTTGTTACATATCTCTCTTGTTTCCTCTCGTGATTCTTCCTAGTTATATGTGCACGTAGATTTTGATTTTTCTTTCTATACTACTTGTTCTATCTTTCCTATCTTGTTCATGTCTAGTGATAGTATTGATATGCATGTGCCATGTTTTTCCTGACCTATTTGACCTGTAATTGACTTGGAAATGACTAGATAGTTTTGATTTCCTAGTACCTTAGAAGAGAATATTTTATTAGCCGTGGCTATCCTCTATTGTTAGTGCCTCCCCGGGCTACGATAGAGAACCTATTATAGGACTGTTAGTGCCTCTCCGGGTTACGGTTTTAGCCATGATTAATATTATATTCTCTTGACAAGTCACCATCTGTAGAATTCCTTTATGTGTTATCATTTCCCCTACTTGTTTTCCTATTTTTCTTGCATGTTATTTACTGTACATTTGGCATGTATATTATGTGCCTTGCTAGTTCTTTGAGGACCTGGTTATCTCGCCAGGTGTGTGCTCTTGTCTTTCGTAGGTGTTCTAGCCGTGGCCATGATCATCTCTATTTCTCCAAGGATGATTGAACTTTGATCGTCTTCGCTTCGCTCGCCAAAAATCATTCTTTTATATATCAAGTATTTCTTTTCATAGTCGGTAGTGGATTTGTCTCCGCCCAACTACATGTACCAATGAAAATTCATAGTTGATTATATGATATCTTTTATTCCTATATTTTATGGATGAGATTATGAGTTGTGGTTTACTGTACTTTACAGCTTATGTATCCATATATGGCACATGTACTTCGTATGAATACAGCTGGCATGTCTATGTTTCTAGTCTTACGTATTTTGGGACTGGGGCGTTACAGGTATAGACGGCTGTCGGTTAGGATATAGATTGTTGGCTTGTGACTTAGTGGAATGACTTTGTTATACAGACTGAATAGTATGATTCCATAGTTCTGTTGAGACTATCGGATCGATGGCCCATGAATAGTTAGCCTCGATATATAGACCATGTGGGTGTGAAGGAATTGGAATAGAAATCGAATCATTGGAAATTTACTTGATGGATTATTAGATTGCTGGAAATAGTATGTCGGACTGGGAATTGGACCGTAATATTGCTAGATCGATCTTAGTCGATCGTTAGGTAAGTCTAGAACGAGCCTCTGTAGAAATTAGTTCCTTGAGGGTGACCTAGATAGATAGACTTGACCCTAGCGACTGTGGGCTACATGACCAATTGTCGGCATAGTCGGCAATGATGATTAGTTATTAAGACTGTGTTGATACCCATATGTTTGGGTAGAGTTGCTTGAGACTTTTGGTTGCTTGTTCCCTAAGAATGAGAAACTAGTATAACCATAGTAGTCGTCCACTCTAGGGGTGAATGAATAGGTTTAAGCTGCTGGTATAGCTAACCTTAGAGACGTGACCGAATAATAGGGTGACCGTTGGTGAACCATAGGATGACCCTTTGGTATTGCACGAGATATGGTGATGATGAGTAATGACCAAAGGAAGTGTATGCTTAAATTTGTGCCTTAGAGATATTTGATCCTTGTGAAGTTATATGTCGACCTTAAGTGGGAACTGTAGTTATGGGGTAAGACTTAAGTTGATTGTATCGAGAAGTCAATTGTTCTATGAGACAGAACTGACTGCTCATGACGGAAACGTTGGATCAGTATCTAAAGTCGGAAAGTTGGATATGTGTTGGAGGGAATGTTGCATAGAAGTGCACTCTTGGCTCGGTAATTGATAGCGAGTGACCCTCAGAATGTATTCTTTACAGATGAATTGCCTCGGTGGGAAAGGTTGTTGGATTCAGAAAGGAATATGATTGCATATTGATTTTGGGAAATTTTAGTATGGTTGGCTCTAAGTTAGATCCATAGCTCGAATGTTAGAAATATTGTGCCTGGATAGGGAACTTATCCGAGTTGTCTCTGAGGATAAGTGTTGTGGCTTGAAAGATAGCAATTACGACAAATGATCGTAGCAATAAGTAAGTATAAAGGATGCTGATAGACTCTGAGAATGCCTAGAACAAAATTAGATATTAAAATATGCAAGTCGAATTTTGGGAAGATAGTTGCACCATCGCTTATAGAAATTGTATAGTCACGGAAGTTGGCTGAAATACATATGTTTTGGAGACGCCTAAAATATGTGTATGGATCCAACCGAAGTGATAGCTGCGACAGAGATAACACTATTGGGAGAGCTTATCGAATCGCATTAGTACGAAGTTTAGCTGAAATGCACATGTTTGGGGACGCCTAAGATATATGCATGATCCAAACAAAGTGGTAGGCTATGACGAAGATAGATTTGTGTAGAAAAATGTTGGTGAATTAATAAGAAGTTGCAAGTATTTGGAAAAGAGAAAGATGGATTGAATCATAGATGGATTAAGTGGTACCATTTGAAAACAATCTTTAGACGGCCGAGTGTGCCAAAATGGACATCGAATTGAAGCTTAATAAGAACTTATTGTGACTAAGTGAATTAGTAGAATGAGTTGTTCCCTTAAGTTTCGAGGACGAAACTTTTTCTGAGTGGTATATTATGTAATGCCCCGCTCTGCACGAGGCATTTGGTCGGCTTGTTGGATGCTATCAGATGTTGGACCGTGACTTATGTTGGGAATCAAGAGATTTAAGACTGATGTAGTCTCTTAGCTGGCTAGACGGATTAAGTTTTGGAACATGGCTCGCTGGTGGGGCTAGGTCTAATGGGAATACGGGTGATCGGAAATGAAAGACCCTTTTATGCAAGTGAGTGGAACTGTCCTTCCTCCTTCTTACTCCTTCATGCTTAATGACAATGAATATTGAATTGCTAAGAATATGTTCCTAATATCCTATACCTTGAAATGATGAATAATTGTGATGCTTCAGTTGCTAAATCGATAGAGATGCTTATGCTAGAAATCGTTGAAATAAATGACACATGAAGATTGAACTGTTGAATGAATAACACTTGAACTACTCATGTGAATTGATGCCTGAGAATAAAATGATAATGTCCCTTATGCTAATTCTGCTGAAACAAAAGAAATACTTGAATAATGAGATGCTTTGTGAATGATAGATTGAGGAATGAACTGGCTATGCTATTGACCCAATGAAATGAATAAAACACATTAATAATGTACACTCTGCGTAACTATTGCTAAATAAGAAATATTGCTTGTTCCCATAGCAATGAACGAATATGAAATGTCCCTATAAGAAATGAGATGTTATTTATTCTTGTTCGAAAGGAATAATATGGGCAATGGATGATGCGATGAAATGAGAATATGAACTGATGAGTCTTGGGATCATGGAGATCACCAAATGGAATGATGGAATGATTAGTCATTGAATACTGCTCGAAATTGATAAGATGAGATATTAAACTGTTGGCTTGCTTACTTTCAGTTGTTTTACCATGCACTTGTGTTTATCGAGTCGACACGCATTCGCATGGTCATGGACGTACTTGTACAAGTCTGAGTAAATTTCCTCGAACGGTACCTGGGGCGCTGGGAATGATTCGACCCGGGAGGAAACATTGGTCGTGCTATGGTGGCACGAGGTATTACGGGACATTCGGCTAGGCTTGCAACCTACCTTGGAATTGGCCATCGTAATACCGGTTGGAATATGGTGCAGTTTCACCAACAACCATGTAGTCAGGATGCATGCTAACAAATATTTTGTGCAGACAAAGTAAATATATCATATAATCATGTATTTTTATGCAGGTGCGAGGGAGTCGGCTATCAGTAAGAAATCACTTAAATGTGATATGGTTATTACATGTTGAATTCAACTTGCCTGCTTAACCTGCTAATCGAATGATGTTAAAGTATTGCCTCAATGATGCTTAATGTGATAACACAAGAATTGTCATAACATGTTTAAGATGTTAATGCAATATTGCCTTGCCACGAACGTTGCTAAGAACCTGTTTACATTCTTCACTATGAATATTGTCTATGAACTGTAAACTGATGCTAGGCCCCAACTAGAAAGATCACTCAAATACATGCTTGCTAAAATCGACCACTTAGTGTTGGTTTAGGCGAGTGGGCGAGATTCTGCTCGCTAGTACATAGATGATGTACTGACCCACGTTATGGGAAGGTGCTCATACTGGAAAAGTTATGTACACAAAGATTAGCTTGATCGGTCCCGCGGCATCGAAGATCTGTTGGGCATGTAGAAGCTCTCCTTGCAAAAGATAATGCCTTCTGTTTATAAAGGGCATAATGTTTGGAACATTGTAATCAGTTGTACCGGTGAGTTGTAAGCCAAGTTGGTATATCGAGTTGTAATCAATGTATCAAAGTATCAAATGTAAGCTCTATGGCATTTGTTCAGTTGGCTATCAATGTAAAGAGAGATGTGTTGTAAGCATTGTCTTTCACTACAAGTCTTGTACCCTCCTTCTATTATCAATAAAGTGAATGAAATTCTATATATCTCTTATGACTTCAAATGATCTTCTTATCTCTGCTGTCATGAATCAGTAATGTGTTCTCATTCAATAAAGAAAGATATGTACTCGTTAACTTTAATTTGTCTGCTTCTGCCGCTGTGAAGTGTTCCTATTTGAAGATTAGAAATTACGTACCGTCCTTGCCTTGTACAAGTGCAATACCAGACTTGTATGGCATCACACCCAAGCGAGGACGAACGATTTGACATCAATCAAAGCGAGGACAAACGATTTGACATCAATCAAAGTGAGGATGAACGATTCTCCCAATCGGGGCGTGACTCTCTCTCTCTCTCTCTCTCTCTCTCTCTCTCTCTCTCTATATATATATATATATATATATATATATATATATATAAGGAGGGATCCACATTTCCTCACTTTTGCATCCTCTATGCATCCCCATGATAACACCCGTTGGATCTTTGTTTAAGTCATCTAATCTTAACCGTTGATTTTTCAACGGTTAAGATTAGATGACTTAAACAAGATCCAATGGATGTGAAAGAGGGGATGCATGGGGGATGCAAAAGTGAGGGGATGCGGATCCCTCCTCATATATATATATATATATATATATATATATATATATATATATATATATATATATATATATATATATATATATATATATATATATATATATATATTCACTTATTCCTACATTTACTTAATAGATGTAGGAAATAATAATGCCTTGCTTTTCATTGATGAGGGTTGTTTACAATTTATATAGTGTCTATACGATTGGGCTTATGGGCCATATTTATATTAGTGACAAATATAATCTAACACCCCCCTCAAGTTGGAGCATGCAAGTCACAAATGCCCAACTTGGGAAGTAAAGAATCAAAGACATGCTTTCCAAGGGGCTTGGTGAAGATGTCAGCCAGTTGAGAAGAAGTAGGAACATGCGAGGCTATTACGGTGCCATCTCTAATAGCATCGCGAACAAAATGCAAATCTACCTCAATATGCTTACTGCGCTCATGAAATACCTGGTTCTAAGCCAGTTGCAGGGCTGACTGACTGTCACGATACACCGATATAGCTGACTCCTGGCGAACACCCAAACACACCAATAACTCCTTCAACCATTTCAACTCACACACAAGCGCAGCAAGAGATCGGTATTCAGCTTCAGCGAAAGATTGGAAAACAGTTGGTTGTTTCTTGGTCTTCCAAGAAATATGAGACCCCCCCAGAAACACCAACCAGCATGTAACATAGCGGCGAGTCAAGGGACAACTGGCCCAGTCGGAATCACACCAACCAGAAAGACGGAGATCACAATCAACTTTCAAAAGAATACCCTGTCCCGGTGCATGTCTGAGATATCTGACAACTCTCAAAGCAGCATGCCAATGATCTTGTCGAGACTCCTGTAAGAATTGAGATAAGATATGCACAACATAGGCTAAGTCAGGGCGAGTAAATGACAGATAAATCAACCTCCCAACCAGCCTCCGATAAGTCTCTACATCCGTCATCTTTGGACTAGTCGATTCTGCCAGCTTGTGATTGGGCTTCATGGGAAAGCCAGCAGGTCGAGACCCCATCAAGCCGCATTCTGAAATAATGTCCAAAGCATACTTCCTTTGACACAAGAAAATTCCTTCTGCACTCCGAGCCACCTCTATGCTAAGAAAGTACTTCAACACACCAAGGTCCTTCATGTGAAAGTAAGAACTAAGGTACTTTTTGAAAGCATCTAAAGCACCTGAGTCATTACCAGAGACGATCATATCATCCACATAGATCAAAACATGCAACTCTACCTTCCCTTTAAAAAGAGAGAAAAGGGAATAATCGGAATAAGATTGAATAAATCCATAGGATATCAGAGAAGCAGTAAGCTTAGCGAACCAACAACGTGGTGCCTGTTTCAATCTATATAGAGACTTACGTAGGTGACACACTTTATTGGGTTCACTATGCGAAAAACCTGGTGGCAACTTCATATACACTTCTTCTGTCAGATCTCCATGAAGAAAAGTATTGTGCACATCCATCTGGTACAAAATCCAGTCTCTCACAGCTGCAACAGCCAAGAATGCCCTAACTATAGGCATCTTAGCTACCGGGGCAAATGTCTCTGAATAGTCGATCCCCTCAACCTGATGATTACCGAACACAACCAGCCGTGCCTTTAAGCGCTCAACACTGTCGTCGGAGTTGTACTTTATTTTGTACACCATCTACTTTCCAATGCTTTCTTCCCAGGAGAAAAATCGACAAGACTCTATGTCCCATTATCTTCCAGAGCATGTATTTCAGTTTACATAGTTGTGCGCCAGCCTGAATCTCGCGAGGCCTGGCGATATGAAGTAGGCTCAACACCTGCAGTGATAGCTGCAAGAAAATCTCTGTGTCCAGCAGTAAATATTTCATAACTTAAAAATTGTGTTAGAGGATACGAAGTACCTGAGGGAGTGACGGGAATAGATGAACTGTGGTGAAGGGGGACTTTTACTTCGAACAACATTCGTCACAAAATCCTGTAATCGTACTGGCTGTGATTTCTTTCTCATTCCTCTTCCCAATACTACCTTGTCGGGCACCTCTGGCAACACTGTATCCCCTGTATCATCAGTGGTATCTGTATCACCCCTAGCAGACTCTTCTGTCAATACTTCTGCAGCTACCTGTGCATCCTCACCACTCGGTGCCAAGCCGTCAGCAACCACTCTAGCCTCAGCAACCGAAGTCGGCACTATTCCAAAAGCCTCGATATCGTCTCCCGGCACTTCAACAGATGTATGACGTGTCGCAGAAGACATCTCGCTAGCAGAGCCACACCCAAGAAATTCTTTTTCATAAAAAGTAACATCACGGGACACAAAAAATTCACCAGTCTCCAAATTATACAGTTTCCATCCCTTTCTATCAAGTGGATACCCAACAAAGATACATTTTCTACTCATGCTAGCAAATTTATCATGTCGAGATTTCAAATCATATGCATAGCACAGACAACAAAAAATACGTAGATGATCATACGAAGGAGCCGAACCATATAAAACTTCATAAGGAGAGTTAAAATGCAAGATACTAAAAGGTGTTCTATTTGTAGCTCCCCTTCCCGAAAATTTTTATGAAATATTTTTATTATTATTTATTTGATTTAAATGGGGATTTTAGGATTTTATAAATGATTATTTAGTTAATTATTACGGTAGATGATTTTAACCATGGTTGAGATTTGGAGTACAAGGTGACTCGGAATCATGGCACGGATAGTGTAGTGGCGTGCTTTGACTAGTGTTTTGCCATGGTAGGGAAAGGCCGAGTCATATGATTGTTCTAACTAGGAAAACCAGGCCAATTTGCAACTTAACCCTTACCGAAGATTTTATTTATTATTTTTATATTATTGTGTTTTAGGAAAATCGGTTATACCATTTTATCTCAGACTGGACCCAAACTGAATTCAAATCCATGTGGACATGTAGAAGGACCAAAATCAGCCATGTAGACATTTTATGTGTGTACAAATATTTCTTATTTTATTTTTAGGACTTGACCAATATTTTCCAAATATTTAATAGCTTATTAAGTGTTGTTCTATAATAATTGTACAAATATCTGGAGTCAAATAGATGGTGTACTTGATGGGTTCACCGAAATATAATATTGGTTTAAATTCAGTGTTATTAGAATTATTATTATTAAGGTTATTATTGTGGTAATTATATATATAAATTATTTATTACTATTAGTCATTATTATTTAATTCTTTATAAAAGACATACGTGTATATATAAAGGGGTAATATATATATGTGAATATATACGTATATAAATATATATATATATATAGGCGTATACGTATATGGGAATATATATATATATATATATATATATATATATATATATATATATATATATATATATAGGTATTGGACTAATACATAAAAAAATGGAAATAAATGAAAACCCAAAAACACCAGAGCCCAGCCCGAGCCAGCATGGCCCGAGCCCAGGCCAATCTATTCCTCAAGCCGAACACTAATTCTTCCCACCCGACCCTGTGAATGGGAAGCCAGAAACCGCGTATATACATGCGAAGCCGAGAGAGAGAGACAGAAGAGAAATCGAGAAACCCTAATGCCGCCACCACCCACCTGACTGCGCCCCGCCTCCACCGACATTCCGGCGACCACCCCACGGCCGTCGGCGCACCGTCGCGCGCTGCCAATCGCCGGAGGCCGCGGAACAGCACGCAAAACAGAGCAGTGGCGCCAGCAGCAGGCCAATACGGTCGACCCCACTTTGTTGGAGGATTTCTTCGTCTCTATTAGATCGATTTATGATATAATTCCTCAGGTACATCCTCAATCTATCCGTCTTTAAATCCTAATAATTAGTTTGATTTATATCAGCGGAGATTTCGAGATAAATTGGCTCAAAATCAACGAGAAATCGGACCCGAAACAGAACAAAGGAAAGTCCCAGGTACCCGTGTTTAGGAACGATTTTCCATCAACCTAGTAGAAATTTTAGGAAACTGTTTGAACACAGTTGTAGACAACATATAGGTCTCTATGACCCAACTCACAGAAGTCGATTTCATCGACTACGCGCCGAAAAATCGGATCCCGAACTTTGACAAAAACCTATTTTTAAATTCAATAAAATCGCTCCACACGACGTGCGTCCGCCATTTCGGGCGACGTGGTCGCGAACCGAAAGCATCGAAAGCTGCGTAACGGCTTCGTGGTCGTGTGGGCTTTGGCGGAATTCAAATTGGTCGCGTGTGCACGACAAATTTGATGCATATCCGTCGAAATTCACCGTATCGTGTACATTACAAATTTCTCAATTACTTTGTGCACGCTCGTCAGATCGAGACAAAACTTACGCCAACAGAACCGTATCATTTTCTGGTCCTGTATGCCAAGTTTGGTCCGATTCTGAGACCTTTGATAAAATTACCGTTTTGCGGGCCACATGGTCCCACTCAACGGGCGAATTTGTGTACGGCCCGCCGAAATCCAACTCTGGACATACGGTTGGGTTCGTATCAGAAAACCGGATCCGTAGACATGTAGTTTGACGACTTTAGAGACCGTTGGCTCTGGCACGCTTTTCGGTACAAGGCGGGTCCAACGGCGGACATTATTTTTGTCCGAAATTACTGTTTTGCCCCTGTGTCCAGAATTGGACTTAAGGACAGGCAATCCTAGCTAATTTGACTATTCTGAGAACGTTTGGTACTATTTATTTCAGCATCTGGAGAATTTTGCATGTGTTGACTGATGGCTCTTGAGTGGTATATTACTATTGGTTTTTCAGCTAAGGACCTCAGGCAAGTGCACTTTCTGATTGCTTTCGATTCATAGTAGTTTTCTCATTTCATGTCTATACATATATCTTGTTGCTTGTTGACACGCTCGTCACACGGAGTAGTCGGGAGGAGAAATATCTTAGTAGACATGTGGACTACCCAGAACTATCCCCGTGTCTTTCGTGAATGCTAGCAGCTGCACACGACACGTGCAGTGAGCCTTATTTACCCCCTAGCTGTTTATATGTTGAAACAGATATTTCACACCACCTAGATAGATGTCTTTATTAGTTTTTTCTTGTTTACTTCCCTGTCGTGCTATGTCATCAGTTATCTGCCAGTTTTATCTCTCATATGTTATTTTCATGTCTTGTTAATTCTATTATGTTTTCACATTGTCGTCGATTTGTGTAATTGTTCCATTCCTGACTGGAAATCAAAAATTTTCAGGTTAGCCGTGGATTCAGTTAGCTTTGGGAGATTCGGGTGTATTTGCAGGCCAAACCTAGAAATAGATAACAGTGGTATTATTTTCATTTAAGGTGTAAGAACATTGTATTTTCTTTCCAATATAAATCTTGTAATTATTATAATAAATCTTAGAAATGTGAATGAGCAATAAAGTTGTTATTTTATGATTTTGAACATATTGGCCGTGACAGCGTTCTACCGTCGACTCTGCGACGTAGGCTGGCTTGGACACGTCTCGTATCCGAGAAAGAGGGTGCGGGTTGTGACAAGTTTTTGTGGTGGCCCACGCAGGTCCGCTTTCACAAAGATTGCGAACTCGTGATGGTACGTTAGTCGTACTATTGCGAGCCTGCGCCTAAGAAATGTTCATTCACAATTAGGATTAAAATGATTTAGGAGAATAACTAGGACTAGGAGTCCCTTGTTCAAATTGACCGTTGGGTAGTTAAGGTTATTATATAGGCCATACAATTTAGATAGCTGGCTAGATCTCTATAGGTACACTATTACTTTTGGTATGACAACGTGATCCAATATGGATATACTAATCGCTTGGTATGTTAGACTTGCCTATAATTAAGGAGTTAATTTTGATTTTAATGAATTGTTTAATTTTCTTTTTGCTGTATTAGATATAGATCTTATACCATAAGTTAGAATTTCCTGTTTTAAATACTATGTTGCCGTAGGGAATTAGTTTAAATTTTCTGATTCTGTTATTTGCATACGAATCTCGAAGTAGATTTATTTGAAATTTTTCTCAACCATTGAAATGCATATGAACTAGATACTATAATGTTTGTATTTCTTTTGTATTTAGTTACTTCCTCCATGTTAAATCTTTTAATTTAAGTGTTGTGACTGATAGGACAAACACCTACGCTTTATTCTTAGTCAATTTGTTAGGATCTCTAGAAGCTTATGAATTTTTACGGATATAGTTAAAGGAGTATTAGTTAACTAATAATAGTTAGACAGCAGCGCACTATCATCAATTAGCTGAGAGTAGAGATGTGGGTTCACTGCAGCCAGCAGCGCACTTGCGAGGCACAACCTACAGAATTGAAATTATCCCGAGGAACCATAGTCTATGGAACATTGCTAAAGCTATGTTCTCGAATGACCTCTTTTAGATCTTAGATACCCTTGTGCCAATATAGAGTAGAGTACCTGGTAGCATGTCACCTCTGAATCACGAAACCAAGGGTTGCCGTAGCCTGAGTATACAGGCGAGGCACAATTCTCGGTAAAATGATTTTAGACGGGATTACAAGTTTAGGATACCATAGAGGATATGAAAATGCCCTGTAAGTCCCTTAAGGCCCAATGCCAATACTAATGGAAGCCCTGTAAGTGGTAGCATGCCTCTCAACTTAGCATTATGTGGTCCTTGTGGTCTATTGACGAGGTAACTGACTAACACTAATAGGTTTACTTAGAATATAGAATTCAGAAGTCCATAACCCATTAGTCGACCAAGGCCTTAGGGATAGGAAGATTACAGGAAGACTGTATAAGCAAGAACACCATGTAAGGTTTTGATTATTTCAAAACTCGAACTAATATCTCCTCCTTCCAAAAATCTCGCGTACTTGTATTTCGACTATCTTGACCAATACTGCTATTACAACCTAGATTTGCAAGCTTAATCTTTTATCAAGCTTGATTCAAGACATACGTTTATTGGGGACGCCCGCTGACATATTGTCTAATCAGAATCATTGTGTTACGGTCTGATCAACCATGATGCATTTGGTTCGCTTTATTTAATTATCCAACGTGGATTGAGATATAGACATCTCTAGGATCTCATCAACGACTGTTTTGACAATTCCTCTTGAATTAAACATTCGCCCTTAAATCATATAATTGTATTCAGTGACATCTCTCTTGAACTCTTCATTGTTATTGCCTTTCACTAATTAGAAAGACGAAAGCTCGTAATTGATAAATAGATACCTAGTATTTCCATGACCATGATGGTCGTATACGCAAGGGTAGCTACCATCGGCCAGCCCTGTGACTAGAACATTACCTTAAGTGACTCGTCCTCTCCGCGACACTAAACCTACTAGCATTATCTTCTGGCCCTTGGAGTCCGAGAATGATTAGGATCTTTCCCTTGACCAAATGCCAACCTAGGAGACTACCTATGCTCAGGAGACCAATTATTGTGAGCCTCTAATTATTTGTTTGAAGCTTGCTTTAACTAGAACCCTTGTGACAATAGTCTGGCAGGTTTGGCCCCAATAGAAATTCACGACTCAGTTGTTAGGAATACTTTCATATGATGTACCTTAGAGTTGGTTACCCCGTCGACAACTTATGTATACTGTGGACGAGTAGGTCATTCTACTTTATCGACCATGTGTCATTGCACACACTCATTTTCCATTTATTGAGGAATGACCTTTGACTTGACTTATACCTATCGTTTCCCGATACGCCGTGCCTTACTCTCTATTAACCAGAGTCGAGGCACACTATCTGGACTTTGGAATTCTTCTAATCCCATTATTCCTAAAACTATATCCTAGCTTCTAAGGTGGGTAGACTGTAAGCTTCAAAAATTTTGGGATATACGAGGATTACCTATTAATTAGAATAACTTCCATTTGGAGGATGATTAGTGCACTTGGACTCCCACTTTCCATTTAGATCATTTTGTATCCCCGGCCGTGTCATTAATATTCGGAGCACTAGACCAGCTGTTATCTTCCAACAAATTTTATATGCAAGATCTAGACGAGTCCACCTCAATCTAGGTATATCATGTCCCACTCAAACCCGTCCCCTTGTACTCTATTTTGTGCTACGACTTTCAGATTAAAAGGATTAGCTATAACCCTTACCATAATGCCGGTATATTTTTCGACTTCCCTTAGAGCTTCAACCTCGGCTCATTTCCTTCGATCCAATATATGGTTGCGATCTACTCGAAGCCCACTACGCACATGCCACTAGTGTGACGCCCAATTGAGGCCTCATGTTCCATTTAAACACAAAAGTCACGAAAGATGCATTTTTGGGCTTATGAACCTAGCTAACCGACCTGACGGGCAACTAGCTCAATCCTTGGATAGAAAACTATTCTAGGATACCCTAATCTAGTAGACATAGTTTTATCCTGGGATCTTGTTCAGTCCATATAGATTGAGATCTTGCATTGCATTTGGATTCTTTGCTCGTGTGTTTAAATAACCACGAAAAAGATCACAATCTTGATTTCTCAAATTCAGTTCTATTTTGGAATTGTCGTTTAGAACTTCGAAAACAGAATTTATGTATTGCACGAATTGCAAGCCCCTCTAGAAAACGAAGGGTTCTTCGATTTAGCAAGTAACTGGACTAGAGTAGCCCAATCTAGTGAATAAGACTATAGGTTCATAAATACTCGTTCTATCTGTATTATTGTATATTCTCTACCACTCTTTAAACTTCATATTTGCTCTTGATTGTTCTCCCTTAATTTCCTATCCATCCTATTTCGGAGCGATGAATGGCCAAGCTTATTAGAATTTATCAATAACTTCTTAGCTACGTGTGTAATTTGTTGCTTGTTAAATTTTGGGTTGCTTGATGGATAAGAGGGGATTATAGATGCCACGTACAGTAGATATCTATTGGTACAAATTTTAGCAGTTAGTTGGAAGATTATAAAGTTTTAGCGACAGAAGATTTGATGGAGTAGTGTGACCAAAGGTGGGTAGAAGTCCTTCAGTATTCAGAATTACGAAATGGCTAGAGAAGGTTATAAATATTTTCAGGAATTAAATTGAGGAGATTAAGGTAATGGTAGATCTTGAATTTCAAAGAATAGCTGCGAATTAGAATTTCGAGGACAAAATTATTTTTAAGGTGGGTAGATTTTTAGCTCCCCTTCCCGAAAATTTTTGTGAAATATTTTATTATTATTTATTTGATTTAAATGGGAATTTTAGGATTTTATAAATGATTATTTAGTTAATTATTACGGTAGATGATTTTAACCATGGTTGAGATTTGGAGTACAAGGTGACTTGGAATCATGGCACGGATAGTGCAGTGGCGTGCTTTGACTAGTGTTTAGCCATGGTAGGGGAAGGCCGAGTCATATGATTGTTCAAACTAAGAAAACCAGGCCAAGTTGCAACTTAACCCTTACCGAAGATTTTATTTATTATTTTTATATTATTGTGTTTTAGGAAAATCGGTTATACCATTTAATATCAGACTGGACCCGAACTGAATTCAAACCCATGTGGACATGTAGAAGGACCAAAATCAGCCATGTAGACATTTTATGTGTGTACAAATATCTCATTTTATTTTTAGGACTTGACCAATATTTTCCAAATATTTAATAGCTTATTAAGTGTTGTTCTATAATAATTGTACAAATATCTGGAGTCAAATAGATGGTGTACTTGATGGGTTCACCGAAATACAATATTGGTTTAAAATCAGTGTTATTAGAATTATTATTATTAAGGCTATTATTGTGGTAAATACATATATAAATTATTTATTATTATTAGTCATTATTATTTAATTCTTTATAAAAGACATACGTGTATATATAAAGGGGTAATATATATATATATATGTGAATGTATACGTATATATATAAATATATATAAGTATATACGTATATGGGAATATATATATATATATATATATATATATATATATATATATATATATATATATATATATATATATATATATATATATATATATATATATATATATATATATATATTTGTATAGGTATTGGACTAATACATAAAAAATGAAAATAAATGAGAACCCAAAAACACCATAGCCCAGCCCGAGCCAGCATGGCCCGAGCCCAGGCCAATCTATTCCTCAAGCCGAACACTAATTCTTCCCACCCGACCCTGTGAATGGGAAGCCAGCAACCACGTAAATACATACGAAGCCGAGAGAGAGACAGAAGAGAAATCGAAAAACCCTAATGCCGCCACCACCCACCTGACTGCGTCCCGCCTCCACCGACATTCCGGCGACCACCCCACGACCGTCGGCGCACCGTCGCGCGCGGCCGATCGCCGGAGGCCACGAAACAGCGCGCAAAATAGAGCAGTGGCGCCAGCAGCAGGCCAATCCGGCCGACCCCACTTTGTGGAAGGATTTCTCCGTCTCTATTAGATCGATTTATGATCTAATTCCTCAGGTACATCCTCAATCTATCCGTCTTTAAATCCTAATAATTAGTTTGATTTATATCAGCGGAGATTTTGAGATAAATCGGCTCGAAATCAACGAGAAATCGGACCCGAAACAGGACAAAGGAAAGTCCCAGGTACCCGTGTTTAGGAACGGTTTCCCATCAACCTAGTAGAAATTTTAGGAAACTGTTTGAACACAGTTGTAGACAACATATAGGGCTCCATGACCCAACTCGCAGAAGTCGATTTCATCGACTACGTGCCGAGAAATCGGATCCCGAACTTTGACAAAAACTTATTTTTAAATTCAATAAAATCGCTCAACACGACGTGCGTCCCGCCAATCCGGGCGACGTGGTCACAAAAAGAAAGCATCAAAAGCTGGGTAACAGCTTCGTGGTCGTGTGGGCTTTGGCAGAATTCAAATTGATCGCATGTGCGCGACGAATTTGATACGTATCCGTCGAAATTCACCGTATCATGCACTTTGCAAATTTCTCAATTACTTTGTGCACGCTCGTCAGATCGGGATGAAACTTGCGCCAACAGAACCTTATCATTTTTTTGATCCTGTATGCCAAGTTTGGTCCGATTCTGAGATCGTTGATAAAATCACCGTTTTGTGGGCCCCATGGTCCCACTCAACGGACGATTTTGTGTACGGTCCGCCGGAATCTAACTCTGGACATACGGTTGGGTTTGTATCGGAAAACTGGATTCATAGACATATAATTTGACGACTTTAGAGACCATTGACTCTGGCACGCTTTTCGGTGCAAGGTGGGTCCAACGGCGGACATCATTTTTGCCCGAAATTACCGTTTTGCCCCTGTGTCCAGAATTGGACTTAAGGACAGGCAATCCTAGCTAATTTGACTATTCTGAGAACGTTGGTACTATTTATTTCAGCATCTGGAGAATTATGCATGTGTTGACTGATTGTGGCTCTTGAGTGGTATATTACTATTGGTTTTCCAGCTAAGGACCTCAGGCAAGTGCACTTTCTGATTGCTTTCGATTCATAGTAGTTTTCTCATTTCATGTCTATACATATATCTTGCTGCTTATTGACACGCTTGTCACACGGATTAGTCGAGAGGGAAAATATCTTAGTAGACATGTGGACTACCCAGAACTATCTCCGTGTCTTCCGTGAATGCTAGCAGCTGCACACGACACGTGCAGTGAGCCTTATTTACCCCCTAGCCGTTCACATATTGAAACAGATATTTCACACCACCTAGATAGATGTCTTTTATTAGTTTTTCCTTGTTTACTTCCCTGTCGTGCTATGTCATTAGTTATCTGCCAGTTTTATCTCTTATATATTATTTTCATGTCTTGTTAATTCTATTATGTTTTTGCATTATCGTCGGTTTGTGTACTTGTTCCATTCCTGACTGGAAACCAATATTTTTTAAGTTAGCCGTGGATTCAGTTAGCTTTGGGAGATTCGGGTGTATTTGGGGGCCAAACCTAGAAATAGATAACAGTGGTATTATTTTCATTTAAGGTGTAAGAACATTGTATTTTCTTTCCAATATAAATCTTGTAATTATTGTAATAAATCTTAGAAATGTGAATGAGCAATAAAGTTGTTATTTTGTGATTTTGAACTTATTGGCCGTGACAGCGTTCTACCGCCGACTCTGCGGTGTAGGCTGGCTTGGACACGTCTCGTATCCGAGAAAGCGGGTGCCGGTCGTGACACTATTGATCAAGTAACATGCACCCAGAACACATTCCCCCCAAAAATCCACATAAAGAGAACCCTGAAATCTCAATGCCCTGGCTACATTTAAAATATGTCGATGTTTTCTTTCCACCCTTCCATTCTGTTGAGGTGTCCCAACACAGGACATTTGGAACAATATATCTTGAGATAAAAAAATAATCTCGTAAACAATTAAATTCAGTGCCATTGTCACTCCATACACGACGTATATCAGCCCCAAACTGACGCTTCACCATATCAATAAATTTAAGAAACATAGAATAAACAGCACACTTATCCTTCAATAAAATAACCCAAACAGCTCTAGAAAAATTATCCACCAAATTCAAAAAATTAACGTGCCCTATTAGATGACGGAACATGATATGGTCCCCACAAATCACAGTATATAAGTTCAAAGTATCTCAAAGCATGACTACTACTATCAGGAAAAGCATCACGAGTCTGTTTGGCTTGATGACAAATATCACAAGCCTTATGAAAAAACATACTACTACCAAAGAGAAAAGGTAAAGTCTACATTACTTTATCTGAAGGATGCCCCAGTCTACTATGCCAAACCTCGGAATCACTCTCTCTGCATGCTAGGATCACCGAAGCCAAAGAAGCTGGAACCTCCCCCAAGAAGTAAATTCTACCCCTTTGTTCACCTGCTCCAATCACCATCCTCGTACTTCGGTCCTGAACAAAACACAAATCAGGAGTAAATAACATATCACAATTTTTGGCACCAATCAATTGTGAGACAGCAATCAAATTGTAAGTCAATGTCGGAACATAAAGAACATCCATCAACACCAATGAAGCAGTCAAAAATACTTTGCCTCTCAGAACAGCCTCAATAGTGCTCCCATCAGACAAAATCACAGGACAGACATGGCCCTCAAACCAATCAACTAAACAGTCACGAGAACCTGTCGCATGAAGAGTAGCCCCAGTAGCGAATATCCAAGTGACAGAAGAATTCTTACCCATCAGAAGATCAGAGTTTGAAGAACCAGGATTGGAAGGATTGTCGTTACCCAGCAAGCTCATCAGTTTCTTCCATTGTTCACCTTAGAGTGGTGAAGGATACCCTCAATGCATCATATCCGTCGAACTCCCAGCAAGACCAGTAGGGACACCATGACCAGCAGCGACGACATGATGAACAACCCCTGCGCCACCAGCACCGCGTCCCCCATCACGTCTCTGATGTGGTGCCGGGCCTCTGCCACCACCAGCACCACATCCGCCCTCACGCCAAGGACGAGTCTTCCACCACTCTGGATAGCCAATCTTGGCAAAGCAAGTTGCAACATCATGACCTATTTTCTTGCAATGAGTACAGATCATACCTGATTTGTCCCGGAAATCTGAGGTTCTACTATTAGAAGTAGTAGAAAGACGAGGTGAAGTCTTGATAGCCAGCGCCAACACCTTCTCAGCAGCGGATTGGACCTGAGATTTTTGCATATCCTCCTCCTCACGGACTGCCTGGTATGCCCGATCTAAACTTGGCTGAGGATCCTGAGCCAAAAGATTAGATCGGGTATGACCATATAACTCAACATTCAACCCATACATAAAGTCCTGAAAGTGGTCTTCATCCCTCATAGCCTGTAGCTTTGCAGCAAGTTCACCACAGGTACAAGTAGGCAATAGGAAATAAACAGCTTGTTCATCCCATAAAGACTATAAATTTCCAAAGTAGGTTTCCACAGACATCGAAGCCGTTTGTTTACACTCAGCCAAAGCCACCTTAATTTATTGCTTCCGAGTGCCATTACTAACAACAAATCTTTTCTCCAACAAGTTCCACAATGGATAAACCTCTTCAAAGTACGGCAAAGATTTCTTCAGAGACGGATCAATAGTATTAAGAACCCATTGAACCAATAGCGCTTGCACACATCTCCAATCAAGTAATTTACTAGCATCATTAACAGGTTTGATTTCAGTACCATCCAGAAAAGTAATCTTTCGCCTAGAGATCTGGGAGAGACGTATTGACTGAGACCACTCAGCATAGTTCGGTCCACGAAAAACAATAGGAGTAATAATATTTCCTGGTTGATCAGCAGAACTCAGAAAATATGGATCCTTCGGATTAGGATAATTTGGGTTGTGTGCACCGCCACCGCCAGTAGCGATGGAGTAGCGGGACGCAGTATCATCAGCCATCGCGGATGTCGGGTGTACAAAATTTTGTACAACTTCGACAGATCGGCCGAACGAGCGGTAAATCGGTAGCTGATGGATGGGGTCGACGGCGAATCGGCTGCGATCGGGGCGTCGGATCTGGCGTATAGGGGTCAGAGGCGTGGATGTCGGGTGTACAAATTTTGTACAACTCTGATAGATCGACCGAACGAGCGGTGAATCGACCGTTGATGGACGGGGTCGGCGGCGAATCGGCCGCGATCGGGGCGACGGGATCTGGCGTGTAGGGTTCAGAGGCGCCGGATCTGGCACGTAGGGGTAGGCGCAGGCGTGTAGGGGTCGACGCGTAGGGGTCGGCACGTAGGGGCGCCTGGGGTCGGCGCGTAGGGGGCCCCGGATCTGCCGCATAGGGGTCGGCGCAGGCGCGTAGGGGTCGGCGCAGGCGCGTAGGGATCGGCGCGTAGGGGGCGCCGGTTCTGCCGCGATCGGGGCTGCCGCGGTCAGGCGCGGGAGCGGACGCGTATGGGAAATATTTCGGAGTTTGAGGATGGAGAATATTTCGGCTAGGGTTTTTCTGGAGGCTCTGATACCATGTAGGAAATAATAATGTCTTGCTTTTTATTGATGAGGGCTGTTTACAATATATTTAGTGTCTACACGATTGGGCTTATGGGCCATATTTATATTAGTTACAAATATAATCTAACAATAATATATATATATATATATATATATATATATATATATATATCACCTAAAAATCCACAAAGATATTTTTTTAAAGAAATTATTTACCATACTTTCAAAATAAAATATTATTTAATAGAAAGAACATCTAATATAACCATATTTTGTAATATAGCCTACTAGGTCAATAAAATAAAATAAAATACCAATCATACATCTACGTGGATGTGCTTAGATGCACTACCCGAGTACATGGGCTTGGGCTGGATCCAGTCCGGGCTAGTTTGGTTCAACCGGATTTCCTAAAATTCATAATATTAATAAATAACTTATTTAATTATTTATGGGAATCAAGTCGCAACTTTGACTGGTTTTACTAATTAGAACTTACCTTTGGCTCAGCCATCCCTACCATGGCTAAAACATTAGCAAAAGCACATCACTATACTAGTCGTGCCAAAATTCTTGGTCATCTTGCACTCCAAATCTTAACCATGACTAAAGCCTTCTATAATATAACTATTTAATTAAAAAAATTTGTAAATTCCATAAAACTCTATTTAAGTCATAAAAAATATAAAAAAATTCAAAAATTTAGGGGTTTTACAGTAAAATACTGCAAAAGTACATTCAATGGAAAGCTTAGGATGTCTAGATTCTTACAAAAATATAGGTAGGGTGGAAGTTGTCCGAAAGTTTACGAAAACTTGCACACGAAATATTTGGTTTAATCTGGACACCTTGTCGTAGAACGGACGCCAGGACAAACCATAAAGGACCCCGTGAGGGGCCAATTGGACATAAAAATAGACACATAGATTATTGCATTAGTTTTGTTATCATAAGAAGGTGATGTCGAGAAATACACGAAACCTATTTACAAAACAACGTACCTGCTGTGACGAATTCAGCATAAATTTGGTCAACTTCGGGTGCCTCCACGCCGTTACAGACCAAAAGGGGCTTCACGACTCCTCGAGAAGGTGGTGGGTGTCCTATGGTCAAGATAAAGGTGGTAGAAGGGTTGGAGGTGGTCGAAAAGATAAATTTTTGGTGGTTGGAATAAAAAGTGCAAAAAAAAGAAAGAAGAATAGGTGGGCACTCGATTTTTGGAAAATAGGAGAGGTACGAACATAAATATATAGATTTAAATATAAGAAATCATGGTGGATTGATTAGGATTTGGTTCTGTAGGATTTGGTTGAGATTTGATAATTAAATGAAAAGATACAAATAGATATGTCTAAAATAATTTAAACAGAAATCCATATTAGGAAAGTTGTTATGGAGTTGATTTAAAATAGATTTAATTATGTGGCTTCACATTAATTCATGAAAATAAATACCAAATATGTCTAATAGGTTAGGTGTCACGCCCCAGTCCCAAAAGTCACGGGACTAGCAAGTGACACGGCTAGCTGGTACATACTCAAGGGTAAATCAAATCTATGGAACCCTCAAGTAATGCACATAAGCTGTCTAAGATAGGGTCTAAAATGGAAAATCAAATATATCTCAATCCACAGATAATAATCTCAAGTGGAAACCAAATGCATAATGCTGATCAAATAGTAATACTCTGATACCACTTCAATATAAATACAAGAAAAGACAATTTGTATTAAAGTTGGCCAGACCTTAATACAATCATCTGAACAAGCTCATAACAAAAAGTAAAGCTTGTAAGACTAGGCTATATAGCTGAAGATGTCATCATAAAATATAAAAGATAAAAGAACGATAAAAATACCATAGTGATACCTGAATCCTGGAGATGCAATCGTCCACCAATTTATCCTTTATTATAGCAGTCTCAGCAAACACTTAGAGAGATCACCAGGTCATCAGGAGACTAGGAAGATACATAAAAATATGTCAATGTAACAGTATAAAATATGCAAGAAAAATAGAAAATAATCGTGAAAGAATCAAGTAAGACACAAGGAGACTAAGACATAAGAAAACTAAGACATTAGAAACTAAGACACCAGCATGCCATACTAGTCGTAGCTAACAGGCCAATCCTATAGACTGTAGTCAAGGCAAGCACTCCCAATCTATAGTATCTCAATTGTAGTCAAGACAAGCATTCTCAATTGAGATGGTAGCCATTTCTAGTATCAAGGTCAAGTAATCCTATAGATCATAGTCAAGGTAAGCACTCACAATCTATAGAATGTCACATTTCAAATCATAGTTAGGTCAAGTCAAGATAATAGTGGTATAGGACTAGACAACTCTATCACCAAACACATGTGAACATGAAGACCAATATAACAGGTAATAGAAATACAATAAAAATCAAGTACATGCATGTAAGCTAGAAACAAGATATAATAAAATTGGAAAGAGGATAAAGCAACATGAATATAACAGTATGGGAAAAAAGAAACAATAGGAAGTAGAGATCATGCATATAAACTATAATGTACAAGTTGGCAATGTATACTTGCCTGAAACTTCCAATTGCGAATATGACGGTCCGGCTCAGAGATCCTCGCTACGCCCGTCACGCACTCGTAGAATAAATAATTCTATCTATCAATGATATATCTATGCCTTTACATATACTATTTATAAACTTACTATATATAGTCCCTACTAGACATGATCTACGAAACTAGCACTTACTATATATATGACCCAGTCCATCATATATGGTATTAAGTTAATATAATAAAATATTTTTTTATAAAGTAAACATATAATATTTACTTTTGGAAAAAAAATACTAAAATATTTATAATAAAATTTAGACTACATTATTTATAAGAAAAATAATATCAAACTACCATATCAATCTGGCATATATAGTATTAATTCTAGATGATAAAGTAATATTTTAATAACATAAAAATATATTATTTAATTCTAGAAAAATAATTATAAATATTCTATAATAATATCTAAATATATTTTATTAATAGAAAAATATGTATACAAGTCTTATATTGATTCTACACCAATATAGTTCGACTTGTTTCATATTTTGGTTCCCGAACGACAAATTTTCTATAAATATTAATTCAGGAAAACTAGTATAAAATATGTAAAGATATATTTTTCTTATCAAAACATGAACAAGATTTATTTTGGACAAGTCTCATGAAGTTCCGAAGCATATAACACATAGAATCTATGGGTATTTGGTATTCCGACATTACGACAAAATGTCCCAATTTTTAATAAATAGTTATTGGAAGGTACCTAATTGGTAAGCTTAGGAAGTCTATTTTTAAAATGTTACAAAAGTATACGCATTGGTAAGCTTAGGAAGTCAATTTTCTTACAAAAGCTAAAGGAAGGGTTGAAGTGGTCCAGAAGTGGCCGAAAACTTGTAAACAACATAATTGGTCTGCTATGGACACCTTTTTGTAGAACGGGCGCCTCGAACAAACCGTCTGGAACTGTGTAGATGGCTATTTGGACATAAAAATAGACAAATAGATCTTTCTATTAGTTTTGGTTTCACGAAAAGATTATGTCGAAAAATATAAAACCTTAGATGCAAAATAATGTACCTGCTGTGATGAATTCAGCATAAGTTCGATAGGCTTCGAGTGCCTTCAGCGCCTTATACTGACCAAATTAGGAGCTGAGGCTCCTCATGAAGGTAATGGGATGTTAAAGGGGGTATCTTGTCACGACCCGCACCCTGATGAGGGGCACGAGCACGTGGTTACGTCCAATCTACGCCGCAGAATCGACGGTAGAACACTGTATATAAGGTTTGTAAATACTACGACTAACAGTATAAAGGTACCTGTACAGTATATACACTCCGAATGGAGGTGACATAGCAATACAGTCTCAATCACAAAATAAAACTAAGATAGATAGCATGGAAGGGAAATATGATAGATAAAAACAGGAAATAAGTTCAAGATCCACACAAGCCCAAAGCTATACACAATATCACAGAGTCACAGAATATAATATAAAATACTACAATATGAAAGTACTAGCTGGATCGCAGTCCAGGCAAACCTAACTAAGCTACACTACTCTGGGTGTGCAAAGTCTAGTGGCTCTACTATCAAGCCACGGTCCAGGTCTACTCCATCTAACCCGTCCCCATAATAGGTCGGGCAATCTGCCTCAGAATCATCTGTAATATATCAACGGTATCATGTCAGGAAAATGAGCAAGTACAAACACTAACAGCAGTTCCATATGAATTGACAAATTCTATAAGAGACAGTATAATAAAATACAAGACAAAGGTATATGATGACTTGGGAACCATTCGAAAGCCGAGTTACAACCCATAAACCAAACAAGAACCGGGGTTGTAACCCTTCTTCCGAACAGAACTTAGTCTCCAATCAAGGTACAGCATAATGGCATGTAGAGCATGTGAGTAAATGAATATCATAGCATGGTGAGAAAAGTGCTGAAAGTAGAACTGAGTAGGTTATAAGATACGATAAATAAATATAAAATGTGACATAAATTATTAGAGCGATATGTGATCGGCTTTAGGTATGTTACAAGACAGGTTATCTACTTGGCCCGACATTCACACGAAAATCTTACGAAAAAGCCATGCCGGCCAACATGGATAACAAGCACACGGAGGAATCTGCTACATCCTACGTGAGGTGAGAGTGGCACAAGCAAAATAGTGACATGAGGCTTTGATCACATAACCCCTAATAATTGTCCCATCTCCGAATAGTATCACGGATCCGGACATGGCACGTCATGACACGGGATTCAAAAGCAGGGGGGCAGCCCACTTCCAAATTGATGTCTATATAAGTACACGAAATACAAAATATCACGCACCAATATACCAAGAAAGTCCAAAAATAATATCTCATGACAGGATTCGACGTATACTAGTCCGTGAACCATCGTGTCAGGAATCAAGTAAGGCACTACAACTGAACCGGATATAGTAGATATCAAGACAATGAAAACTATCAGTGAATATACTCGCCTGTGGTCCTGAGCTGATAAGGTGAACAGACGCTCAGAGTAATCACAGACCTAAAATGAGATACTATAAGTCAAACAGGGTTTTATAATGAAAAGGAAACTAATTTAAGTCATGATATGCAAGTCTAAGTCAAACTATGTCAAACTAGGTCAAACTGAGTCAAATCGGGTCATACTAGGTCATACTGGATCATACTAGGTCATACTGGATCATACTAGATCACTGGGAGTCAATCCAAGTCAAACTAGGTCAAACGGGGTCAAAGGTTGACTTACAGTTGACTTTTGGTCAACTGGTCAACCCTGGTCAACTCTAGATCAACTCTAGGTCAACCATAGGTCAAACTAGTCTAATGTTGACCAACTATTGACTTTTAGTCAACTGGTCAACTCTGGTTTGGTTTCGGTCAGTTCTAGTCACTTATAGGCTAAGTTTGACTCTCGGTTGACTTTTGTTGGCTTTTGGTCAAAATGGTCGACCGAAGTCAAAACTAGTCTAGGAGCACTATATCTGACCATTACCAACCAAGGGAACCCAATCCTAACCATATCTTAAACCTTAAACCACTTACCTTAGCTTCTAGGTAATTACGTACATTTACCCTTTATAAGGTATTCCCGATACCTTGTCCATTACAAAGGAAACTCCGCTAATTCTCAAGATACTAGCCTAGGCTCCTTAGGGTAGCTAGATACTATCCTATCTAGGGTTTACCTACCAAAAAATATGGCTTTCCTAGACATCTAGTCCATCTATGATACATGTCGGTTATCCCAACATTACCTTATCCTATATTATTCTAATATCTATCTAAACACCCACACACACAATATTCACTCACTCACTCACATATGGTCACATATAGCACCACACTTAGGCTCACTCCAAGGCTCACCAATAGGCTCATACATATAAACTCACACACACTCATATAAGCTCACACACATTGATATAAGCTCACAAACATTGATATAAGCTCACACACATTGAGGGGTCAACATGGGCATATAGGGCTGTCAAGGGGCTGTCCTATAGGCTGAAATGAGGGCTAATATAGGTTGTTAAGTGGACTGATTTGGGGGTCCTATAGGCTGTCAAGTGGGTGTCCTAATAGGGTTGTTTCTTGGGCTGCTAAGGCTGTCAAATGGGGGCTGAATTGGCCTTCCTACATGGCTGCCCAAAGGCTGGTCCATGGGGGCTGATTTGGCCCCCCACAAACTGCTGCTAAGCAGTGTATTCACTGCTGCTACCTGCTGATATGCGCAGCCTATGGGGCTGCTTCCATGCTGTGAAATCAGTCCCCCTTGTGGGGACTGATACAGCTACTGCTGTTGATTATCAATAGTAGCTCCCCCCTTCTATCATCCTCATTCACTTCCTCTTTATCTCTCAAATTCCTCTTAATCCTATTCTCAATACAAACACACACGCACACTTCTAACACCAACCCAATTCCAGCACCACTCTAACACTCATTCCCTCTACCGCTTGCCCAAAATCTCCACACACACAAACACAAAATAAAGACACAGTAACACACCAATATATATATATATATATATATAAATATAGAGAGACATTAATATACATATATAACCATTGATATATATATACATACATATAGATAATTAGATTATGATACAATAGGATACCATTTAATACATTAAAAACAACTCTCTAAACATGTAAAATCTGAGATTAAATATAATAATAAGTCATTCCTACAACATATTACAAGCACCATGTGTCCAAAATAGGGATTTCCCACTAGGACACAATACCACACCAAGGACACACCTAGAAGTCTTCGAATGGACACGAAATGGACACAAATGGAGATACAACCCTGGGGGTCATTCCTATGGGTCTAAAATAATCCTATATGTATAAAAAATGATGTAGAGAAGAGATTTATACCTCTCGGTAGATCGAATCTAGGAAAAACCCTTCCGATACGACACCGACACGTAGGAATCTCCAAATGGACATGAACGAGCTCCGAATCCTTCCAAACTTGGCTAGCTCCTTCCTTTGCTTGAGTAGAGAAGGAATGAAGAAGATTGGGTGGAAAATGAATTGATTTGGTGGAGAACTCAATAGGAGTTCTTCTCTAAAATTTGGGGAAGAACAAGAGAGAGAAAATGGATGGATAATACCAAAGAGGCTCAAGCCTATCCTCCCCTTAGGTGGTCGACCACTAGAAGCTTAGGTGTCTCCCTCTAGAAATATCTAAAAAGCCCTCCCACTAATCTATTGATTAATATTAGGAAAGGGTAAATGGTTGAGGCTATTTTAGTCATGATTAAACCTTTAATCTAATTAAACCTATCCACAAATAATTAGTTAACCACTAACTAAAAATAATATTATGTGGGCCATGCCTAACTAATGTATGGGTCCCACTAGAGTCAACACTACCCCGGGTCCCCGATACAAGTCGGATTGAGTTAAAATTCGAAACGACTTAAATAACCCCAAAATAATATCATAAATAGATAAATAATTCTAAAATAATTCTAAAGTGGAAAAATGAACAAAATCACCATGTTCATGAAAACTGGGAGTGACAAATCTATCCACCTTAAAAAAATTTGTCCTCAAAATTAAAACAAACATACACCGAAATCACATGCAGAAACATAAAAATTATACCTCAGGGCTCGAGGAGATAAGGGAAACGCTCCCGCATGTCGTCCTCTCTCTCTCTCTCCCAGTTAGACTCACCTGGAGAGTGATGCCTCCATGCAACACGAACCAAGGGTATAACCTGGTTTCGGAGCACCTTCTCCCTACGATCCAGAATCTCTACTGGCTGCTCTGGATAGTGAAGAGTATGCCCCACCTCGATCGCTGAATGGTCCAATACATGGCTGAGATCTGCCACGTACCGCCTCAGTTGTGACACATGGAACACGTTGTATACCCCCTCTAGCCTAGGTGACAAGTCTAGCCGATATGCTACTGCACCGACCCTCTCCAGGATAGTGAAAGGTCCGATGTTGCGCGGGCTAAGCTTCCCGCCTCCGCCAAAGCAAATCGTGTCCCTTGTCGGAGAAATCTTCATAAACACCAAAGCACCAGCCTAGACATAAAACAAACTCAGCACACAAGACAAACAAAATCACAAGCATCACAAACAGAAACTGAAACTAACCTCGAACTCTAACGGTCTCGGGTGGCTATCGGTCCAATGCCGCTGCCTATCCTGAGCCATCTGAAGTATGTCTCTAATCAACCTGAGCTTCTCGACTGCATCCACTACCATCTTTGGTCCAAGCAGCACTCTCTCGCCGACATCGTCCCATGACAAGGGAGTACGACATCTCCGTCTGTATAGAGCCTCGAATGGCGATATCTCTATACTGGCCTGATAACTGTTGGTATAAGCAAACTCTACCAGGTGAAGATGGTCCTCCCAAGAACCTCCGAGATCAAGCACACACGTGCGAAGCATATCCTCCAAAGTCTGGATAGTCCTCTCTGACTGCCCGTCTGTCTGGGGATGATAAGTGGTACTAAACTTGAGCGAGGTGCCCAAGCTAGCCTGCAAACTCCTCAAGAAGTGGAAAGTAAAACGGCTATCCCGATCTGAAACTATGCTCACAGGAACGCTACACAATCGCACGATCTGACGAACGTACAGCTCTGCCAGCCTCTCCGTAGACAACCCCACCTTGAAAGGCAAGAAGTGGGCTGATTTGGTCAATCTATCAACTATGACCCAAATCGCATCTTTCTCTCCAGGAGATCGTGGAAGTCCGGACACAAAGTCCATGGTGATGTGCTCTCACTTCCACTCAGGAATGGGTAGTGGCTGTAGCAACCCACAAGGCCTCTGCCTCTCGGCCTTCACCTGCTGACATACCAAGCAGCGAGATACAAACTGAGCCACCTCGTGCATCATACCGTACCCCCAGATGTGCTTCCTCATATCTCTGTACATCTTGTTGGCCCCAGGATGCATAGAGTACTGAGAGCGATGTGCCTCCTGAAGAACCTCCTCCCGAAGCTCCCTATTCGGAACACACAGTCTAGCACCGTACCGCAGTGACCCATCTTCGGTAATAGAGAAATCGTCGAGCAACCCTGCCCGCACCTGCTCCCTGATGCTCCTTAGGGCAACATCATCATACTATGCTGATCTGACTCTGTCCATCAACTCAAACTGAATCTGTGAGCCCCACATCTGTACCTCCATGCCCGAAATAATCACCTCGATTCCTAAATTGTCCAGGTCAGCCAAAAGATGATGATCTGCCGTCAGATACATAGCTACTAGATATCTGCTCAAGACATCTACAACTATGTTGGCCTTTCCTGGATGGTACTGCAAGGCGATATCGAAATCCTTCATCAGCTCGAGCCAACGTCTCTACCGCATGTTCAGCTCCTTCTGAGTGAACATGTACTTCAAGCTCTTGTGATCAGTGAAGATCTCAATCCGCTATCCATACAAGTAGTGTTTCTACAACTTCAAGGCAAAGATAACAGCGGCCAACTCCAGATCGTGAGTCGGGTAGTTCTTCTCATGAGGACGTAACTGCCTATATGCATAGGCAATCACCTCCCGTGCTGCTAAAGAACACAACCAAAACCCCTGCCAGAAGCGTCGCTGTAGATCGAGAAACCATCGGTCCTAGACGGTAATGTCAAGATCGGAGCTGATGTCAACCTCTTCTTCAACTCATCGAAGGCGGCCTGACACTCCTCAGTCCAGACAAACTCCACGTCCTTCCTGGTGAGTCTAATCATCGGCTCCGCAATCCACGAGAAGTCCTGGACGAACTTCCGATAGTAGCCCGCCAAACCTAGAAAGCTCCGAATCTCGGAAACTGAACTGGGTGTAGACCAAGAATCTACCGCTGTAATCTTCTTCTGGTCCACTGAGATCCCGTACTCGGTCACAACATGATCGAAGAACTTGACCTGGTCCAGAAAGAACTCGTACTTTGAAAGCTTCCCGTACAACTACTCCTTTCTCAAAGTCTCGAGCACAATCCTCAGGTGCTCCTCGTGCTCCTCCGACGTCTTCGAGTAGACCAAGATGTCATCTATGAAGACCACAACAAACTTGTCAAGGTACTGATGGAATACCTTGTTCATCAAGTTCATGAACACTGCTGGGGCGTTGGTCAACCCAAATGGCATAACAGTGAACTCGTACTGGCCGTACCGAGTCCAAAAAGCCGTCTTCGGCATGTCTTCCCGCTTCACCTTCAGCTGATAATAACCGGACCTCAGGTCTATCTTCAAAAACACCTTTGTGCCGCTCAACTGATCGAACAAGTCGTCAATCCTCGACAACGGATACTTGTTCTTGATAGTGAGGTTGTTGAGCGCCCTGTAATCGATACACATGCGTATCGTACCATCATTCTTCGGTACAAACAGAACTGGCGCTCCCCAAGGTGATGAACTGGATCTGATGAATCCCTTGTCCTGTAGCTCGTCGACTTGCTTCTTCAGCTCTGCCAACTCGCTGTTGTTGACCCTATAGACGTGCTATAAAATAGGCTCAACACCCGACACTAAGTCTATAGAGAACTCAATATCTCTATCTGGTGACATCCCAGGCAACTCCTCGGGAAAAATATCCATGAAATCAGCTATCAATGGATGCGGCAATGCCTACCCCGCCAGCAAAGCTCCATAGAACCCATCTCCCGGCTCAGCTGCTCCCCTGGCAAACACAATCTCTGGCTCTCCCAGCAGCCTAAATAGAACCCTACCTCCTCTACAGTCTATACTAGCATGGTGCATGCTCAACCAATCCATTCCGAGTACCACGTCGTACCTCGGAAGGGGCATTACGAGCAAGCACGCGCTCAAATCCTGGCCTCCTAAAGTAACTCTCCGCCACTTGTAGATATTGTTAACCAGGATGATGCCTCTCCTGGTCAATGTTTTGCAAGTCCTACCTATATATTCAGCAATAATGTTGCGTCTCAGAGCAAAGGAAACAGACACAAAACTATGAGTGGCACCAGAATCAAATAAGGTAAAAGTAGGGAATGAATCAAGGAGAACGTGACCTGCCACAACATCACCCACTGGCTCTGCCTCCTCCTCTGCTGTCAAGGCGAACACTCTGCCCGCAGGGACCCCTCTGGTGCTGTACAAAACGCTGCTGCTGGATCTGAAGTGGAGGACCTTCTGCTGAACTGCTGGTCCTCTAGTCTGCTGTACTATGTCTCTGACTCCACGAAGATGGAAATCCTTCAGCTGGTGATCGGGCGCCCCACAGTATAGACAGACGCCCAACCTTTTCCTACAGGCCTCTCGAGTGTGTCCTGGCTTCCCGCAGAAAGCGCACTGAGTAGCCTACCTCTGGCCCTGTCCCTGGTGTTGTTGGGCACGCGCTGGTGCCTGTTGAAACTGCAACTGAGGCTGCTGCTAAAACTGCCTCTGCTGGAAATGAGGGCGCTACGTCGGCCCCACACTCGAGCTCGCTCCTAGAACATCGATGCCCCTCTTCGGCTTGAGGCCGAAGTCCTTCTCTGCGATCTACACCTCCATCAGAATCTGCTCGAATGTCGTATCGTACCGCCCGAAGGTACGAGTGCGAACAGCATGGATAAGACCCCTCCGGAACTTGTGGGACTTGTACCCTTCATCCTGGATCAGACCTGGTGCAAACCTACTCAGGCGAAAGAACTCTGTTGCATACTCGTCTACCGACGAGTTCCCCTGTACCAACCCGACGAACTGTCCCTCCAAAGCTGTCAAAGTCACATCGGGGTAGAACTTCTCCTTAAAGAGCCTCCTGAAGCTCTCCCAAGTCAAACCCCTCACCGATGCACGAGGATCCGTGCGAAACCAAGTTAGCACTATATCGAAAAACTGGCTCGCTACAGACATCACCCAAAGCCCTTAAGGGACCTCTGCTAACTCCAGGCTCCACTGGACATCCTCCAACCAGTCATCCGCGTACAGGATACCCTCGATACCTTTGAACTCCCTCGGGTTCATCTTCCTAAAATGTAGGTGTGTGCCAGGCCTCTCCTGACCCTACTGCTGAACTGGGGCACCCTGAACTGTACCCGGTGCAACCCTCTCCACTGCTGCCATCGCCAGCTGATGGGAGTTCTCCATGCTCTGTCGTAACACCTCTGCCTGTGCTCTCTGGGTCTGCAACATCTGGTACAGAAGGGCCATCATCTGCTGAGTATCAGTCGGTAGTAGAGGTGACGGTAGAAGAGTATCAGGAATGACTATGGACGGTCCCGCTGCTGGAGGTGGAAGACCTCCTGGAATCGTCGCTGCTACTCCCGCCTGAGGGACAGAAACTGAGGTGGCATCTCACTCAACTATAGCTCCCACAGCCGGAGGTGGAAGTCCTGCCAGATCGGGCCTCTCCGGAACAACACTAGATCCTGCTACCTGAGAGCGAGTAATCGTCATCCTGAGGATAGATTGAAACAAAGAATCAATATGGCACATGATAGAGAATAGCAAAGAAGGACAATTAAATTTAATGCAAAAGAGTTGTCATGGTAATCAAAAGTTCAAAAATTTCCTAAAATGTGATTGAGTAACTCCTATCATATCTTAGATCCTACGTCCTAATTGTAGGCTCGTAATTAGTACTCTAAGTCGAGCACCATTACGAGATCGTACTAATTGCGACACAGACCTGCATGGGCCACCACAAAAATGTGTTACGACCCACACCCTGATGAGGGGCACGAGCACGTGGTTACGTCCAGCCTACGCCACAGAATCGGTGGTAGAATACTGTATATAAGGTTTGTAAATACTACGACTAACAGTATAAAGGTACATGTACAGTATATACACTCCGAATGGAGGTGACATAGCAATACAGTCTCAATCACAAAATAAAACTCAGGTAGATAACATGGAAGGGAAATATGATAGATGAAAAGAGGAAATAAGTTCAAGATCCACACAAGCCCAAAGCTATACACAATATCACAGAGTCACAGAATATAATATAAAATACTACAATATGAAAGTACTAGCTGGATCGCAGTCCAGGCAAACCTAACTAAGCTACACTACTCTGGGTGTACAAAGTCTAGTGGCTCTACTATCAAGCCACGGTCCAGGTCTACTCCATCTAACCCGTCCCCATAATAGGTTGGATAATCTGCCTCAGAATCATTTGTAATACATCAACAGTATCATGTCAGGAAAATGAGCAAGTACAAACACTAACAGCAGTTCCATATGAATTGACAAATTCTATAAGAGACAGTATAATGAAATACAAGACAAAGATATAGGATGACTTGGGAACCATTCGAAAGCCGAGTTACAACCCTTAAATCAAACAAGGACCGGGGTTGTAACCCTTCTCCCAAACAGAACTTAGTCTCCAATCAAGGTACAACATAATGGCATATAGAGCATGTGAGTAAATGAATATCATAATATGGTGAGAAAAGTGCTGAAAGTAGAACTGAGCAGGATATAAGATACGATAAATAAATATAAAATGTGACTTAAATTATTAGAGCGATATGTGATCGGCTTTAGGTATGTTACAAGACAGGTTATCCACTTGGCCCGACATTCACACGAAAATCTCACGAAAAAGTCATACCGCCAACATGGATAACAAGCACACAGAGAAATCTGCTACACCCTACGTGAGGTGAAAGTGGCGCAAGCAAAATAGTGACATGAGGCTTTGATCACATAACCCCTAATAATTCTTTCATCCCTAAATAGTATCATGGATTCGGATATGGTACTTCATGACACGGGATTCAAAAGCAGGGGGCCAGTCCACTCCCAAATCGATGTATATATAAGTACACGAAACATGAAATATCATGCACCAATATAACAAGAAAGTCCAGGAATAACATCTCATGATAGGATCCGACGTATACTAGTCCGTGAACCATCGTGTCGGGAATCAAGTAAGACACTACAATTGAATCGGATATAGTAGATATCATGACAATGAAAACTATCAGTAAATATACTCGCCTGTGGTCCTGAGCTGATAAGGTGAACAGACGCTCAGAGTAATCACAGACCTAAAATGAGATACTATAAGTCAAATAGGGTTTTATAATGAAAAGAAAACTAATTTAATTCATGATATGTAAGTCTAAGTCAAACTAGGTCAAACTAGGTCAAACTGAGTCAAACAGGGTCATACTAGGTCATACTGGATCATACTAGGTCATACTTGATCATACTAGGTCACTGGGAGTCAATCCAAGTCAAACTAGGTCAAACAGGATCAAAGGTTGACTTACAGTTGACTTTTGGTCAACTGGTCAACCCTGGTCAATTTTGGTCAACTCTAGGTCAACCCTAGGTCAAACTAGTCTAATGTTGACCAACTATTGACTTTCAGTCAACTGGTCAACTCTGGTTTGGTTTTGGTCAGTTCTAGTCACTTATAGGCTAAGTTTGACTCTCGGTTGACTTTTGTTGACTTTTTGTCAAAATGGTCAACCGAAGTCAAAACTAGTCTAGGAGCACTATATCTGACCATTACAAACCAAGAGAACCCAATCCTAACCATATCTTAAACCCTAAACCACTTACCTTAGCTTCTAGGTAATTACCTACATTTACCCTTTACAAGGTATTCCCGATACCTTGCCCATTACAAAGGAAATCCCGCAAATTCTCAAGATACTAGCCTAGGCTCCTTAGGGTAGCTATATACTATTCTATCTAGGGTTTACCTACCAAGAAATATGGGTTTCCTAGACATCTAGTCCATCAATGATACATGTTGGTTATCCCAACATTACCTTATCCTGTATTATTCTAATATCTAGCTAAACACCCACACACACAATACTCACTCACTCACTCATATATGGTCACATATAGCACCACACTTAGGCTCACTCCTACGCTCACCTACAGGCTCATACATATAAACTCACACACACTCATATAAGCTCACACACATTGAGGGGTCAACATGGGCATATGGGGCTGTCAAGGGGCTGTCCTATAGGCTGAAATAAGGGATAATATAGGCTGTTAAGTGGACTGATTTGGGTGTCCTATAGGCCGTCAAGTGGGTGTCCTAATAGGGCTGTTTCTTGGGATGCTAAGGTTGTCAAATGGGGGCTGAATTGGCCTCCTACATGGCTTCCCAAAGCCTGGTCCATGGGGGCTGATTTGTCCCCCTACAAACTGCTGCTAAGCAGTGTATTCACTGCTGCTACCTGCTGATATGCACAGCCTATGGGGCTGCTTCCATGCTGTGAAATTAGTCCCCCTTGTGCGGACTGATACAGCTACTGCTGCTGATTATCAATAGTAGCTCCCCCTCCCCCTCTATCATCCTCATTCACTCCCTCTTCATCTCTCAAATTCCTCTCAATCACATTCTTAATACAAACACACACGCACACTTCTAACACCAACCCAATTCCAGTACCACTCTAACACTCATTCCCTCTACCACTTGTCCGTAATCTCCACACACACAAACATAAAATAAAGACACAGTAACACACCAATATATATATATATATATATATATATATATATATATATATATATATATATATATATATATATATACATATACATATATATAGAGAGAGACATTAATATACATATATAACCATTGATATATATACATACATATAGATAATTAGATTATGATACAATAGGATACCATATAATACATTAAAAACAACTCTCTAAACATGTAAAATCTGAGATTAAATATACTAATAAGTCATTCCTACAATATATTATAAACACCATGTGTCCAAAATAGGGATTTCCCATTAGGACACAATACCACACCAAGGACACACCTAGAAGTCTCCGAATGGACACAAAATGGACACAAATAGAGAAACAACCATGGGAGTCATTCCTATGGGTCTAAAATAATCCTATATGCATGAAGAAATGATGTAGAGAAGCGATTTATACCTCCCGCTATATCGAATCTATGAAAAACCCTCCCGATACGACACTGACACGTAGGAATCTCCAAATGGACATGAACGAGCTCCGAATCCTCCCAAACTTGGCTAGCTCCTTCCTTTGCTTGAGTAGAGAAGGAATGAAGAAGATTGGGTGGAGAAATGAATTGATTTTGTGGAGAAATCAATAGGAGTTCTTCTATAAAATTTGGGGAAGAACAAGAGAGAGAAAATGGGTGGATAATATCAAAGAGGCTCAAGCCTATCCTCCCTTTAGGTGGCCGGCCACTAGAAGCTTAGGTGTCCCCCTCTAGAAATGTCTAAAAAGCCCTCCCACTAATCTATTGATTAATATTAGGAAAGGGTAAATGGTTGAGGCTATTTTAGTCATGATTAAATCTCTAATCTAACTGAACCTATCCACAAATAATTAGTCTAACCACTAACTAAAAATAATATTATGTGGGCCATGCCTAACTAATGTGTGGGTCCCACTAGAGTCAACAATACCCCGGGTCCCCGATACAAGTCGGATTGAGTTGAAATTCGAACCCGACTTAAATAACCCCAAAATAATATCATAAATAAATAAATAATTCTAAAATAATTCTAAAGTGGAAAAATGACCAAAATATCCCTGTTCATGAAAACTAGGGGTGACATGTCTGTAACCTACTTTCCTAGAATCTGAGTTTAATAATATTTTTGGAATATTTTAATTCAATTATCGAATACGTTTAAGTTATCTATGGGATGATTGGTAACCCCGTGGGCTGATTGGTAAGCTTAGGAAGTCTATTTTCATTCTCTATAACCCATTAGTTATATATTTTCCCCTAAATACTTATCCTTCAGTTAGGACATTTTGTGATATATATATATATATATATATATATATATATATATATATATATATATATATATATATATATATATATATATATATATATATATATATATATATATTTGCTATCTATCTAGTTATCTATTTATAAATAATAGTTATTATATTTGTTTTAACATTTTAGGACTTGAAGTTTATGAAATTTTGCTTTGGCTAATTTTATTAAATTAAACCTCATATGGGTTTAGCCTCCAACCTATTGTGGATGCGAGCCCTTATTCCTTGTATATCCTCACCTATTTTTACTAACTTCCTGAGCATAAAGCCCACATGAGCCATAACCAACCATTCTTTTGAACCAAACCCATGTTTCCTTTAAAAGCCCATCTATTATTAACTTAAACTCAGCCCATTGAGTTCTTCAATCGGATCGGGTCTGAAATCGCTGACTAATGGTTAATCCGACCCATTAGTCTAAACTCCTCCCTTCACTTTCGAACAGAGCAGCACATTCTCCAAAATCCAGATCCCTAATATTGACCTAAAACCAACCGTTATTTTTACTTTTTTTTTCTAAGGGCACCACCAATTTTACTTGGGAGCAGCCCTTACTTGGGGGCAGCCCAAGAAGGTGAAACTTTTGCTGGGGGCTGCCCACAAGTTGCTTGGGGACAGTCCAACCCCCCAAACCCTCATTTCCTTCCCATTTCTTATTTTTCTCTTTCTCTCCACCAAAAGAAAAGCTATCCACCAAAAGAAAAGCTCTCACAAAACCTTACTCTCTTCTCCGCCACTCCTACATCACTCTATTCCAAATTCTTCCACCACTCTCTCCTCCACCACTCCATTGCAAGAGATGACACGCAAGTCGAAGCAATCATCGGAGTCTCGGTATGTTCTTCCCTAATTTTCTCTACATTTTTCTATTTTTTCTAAATCAAAGAATCATTGTTAAATCTCCAAAAAATTTGATAAATTAGGTTTATAATTACTTTAGGGTTGATGAATGAATTTTTTGAACATGATAATTTGCACACATTATTTGAATCCCAAACCCTAGAACACTACATGACGTTCGGCTGCTACAGTCGAGCAACATTAGGACTGCCAGGGATGTGGCAGTCCTACTGCAAAGTAGGACTGCCACTCCATCCAGTCCTACTTTACAGTAGGACTGTCACATCCCTGGCAGTCTTAATGTTGTTTAATTGTTTAACAACTGTATGTTTAATTGTTGTCTATTTCCGTTAACATGATGTTTAATTGTTGCCTATTTTCATTCCATGGCATTAGAAATTCTTAATATGATGTTTAATTGTTGTCTATTTTCGTTTCTATTATTTAATAACTGTATTTTGTCCTGCAGTCCTCCGGCCGCTAACAAAAGAATACGTCCCATCGTGTCAAAGCAAAAAGAATACGAGGGACGTCCTCTCGAGCGCCCGATTATAATTTTCGAACCGGCGCCCCAAGCTCGGTCTCGAATGCAGCCACCGGCACCCCAAGCTCGGTCGAAGTTGTTCATGATATGTAGTTGGATATTCAAAATTATTTTGTATTTGGATGTAATTTGGATGTGGTTGTTGTTGTTTGGAAACTTGACTTGTGGATTTTAGGGTATTTTGTCGTATACTTCATTTTGGATAATTTGTCGAATATTTTTTTAAGGATATGTTGTTGTTTGGAAACTTGACTTGTTGGATATTTTGTCGGATATGTTGTTATTTTTTATGTAAGTTGGATCGGATTGTCGTAATTTGGATACGTAATAGTAGATATGTTGTTATGTGGACATGTGTGTGTATAAAATTTCTTTGGATACCTAATTGAAACTCTCTGTTAGGAGAGTTTGTATTTCAAACTCTTCTCACAGAGAGCTAGTATCAGGACTGCCACACAACATGCAGTCCTACAGTACTGCACAACCCTGACAGTCCTATACTAATGTAGGACTTCCAGGGGTGTGGCAGTCCCAATTGAAACTCTATGTTAGGAGAGTTTTAAATACAAACTCTTCTCACAGAGAGTTTTAATTAGGACTGCCACACCCCTGACAGTCCTACACTAAAGTAGGACTGCCAGAGTGCTGATAGTCCTAATTGAAACTCTATGTTCGATCATGCTGGTAGGAGCTGGCTCTTGCTCTTGCTGGCTCTTCCTCTTGCAACAAACTGTAGGAAACTTGGAAGTAAGTTAATCCATATGCACATCTACTTCTGTTGTTTTGCTAGGGAAAAACAATATCTTCATGTGGATATATGTACAATATCTTTATATATTAAGTATAACGCCAATGCAAATAAAAGATTCAGAATTAATTTTATAGATGTAGATATACGTAAAATATCTTCATATATTAAGTATGTATGTAAATAAACATGCTAACACCCTGACCCAAACTCTCTCTGAAGAGAGTTTGGGTATAAAACTCTCTTCACAGAGAGTTTTATACAGGACTGCCAACACCCTGACAATCCTTTATTAAGTAAGGACTGTTAGGGACCTGGCAGTCCTAACTTAATATAGGACTGCAGAAAGTCTGGCAGTCCTACTTTACATTAGGACTGCCACAACCCTGACAGTCCTAATGTTGTAAGCCACGACTGTAGCAGCCGAACGGCCACAACGATTTGTCGTGTTTTAGGGTTAAGGTTTCAAGAAATATGTGAGATCATGTTCGAAAAATTCATTCATAAACCCTAAAGTGATTCTAAACCTAATATTTATGTTTATGTTTTCTGATTTTGAGTATGAGAGAAAACTTTTTTTGTAGCTGATCTTAGACAAATTTGGAGGAAAATTTGTGCCAAACATGATTGAGATAGGAGAATTTTTTTGAAGATAATTCTCGGAAAGAAAGGAAGAAAAATTTGGAAAAAAATTTGGACTAGGGTTTAATTCTATGACCTAGAAATGTTGGGAGGGAAGAAAAAAGTAGAAGGAGAGAAGAAAAAAAAAAGTTGAGGGAGAGAGGAAAGAGAGTAGAGGGAAGGAGAGAGAAAAATTAGAAAAATTGTCTTTTATACCTAATGTTGGGCTGTCCCCAACTAAAAAAAACTGATAGCAAACTTGTAATATTTGCAAACATTTTTGGGCTGCCCCCAAGTAAAATTGGTGGTGCCCTTAGAAAAAAACCTATTTTTAAATCTCTTCTCCTTCAGAATTCCCAAATCCTTCTCGATCGACATCATTAGACTAAGAACCGTGGCGACCGCTTAGAAGCTTCCAGGGGGTTCGGCGGCACCGACATAAGGCTGTCGATCTGAGCCGTTGGGCCTCCACCACCTCAAGCCGATGGTTGGTAGCCGTCCGATCATAACGGCCGGCCCCTCAGCCGCGGCCTATAAAAATGACACCCTCGCCTCCTTCTTCTCCATCACCACTTCAATTCACCTGGGCGAAGCCATGCTGAATTCACCCCTCCTCTTTCTCTTCCTCCGCTCCTTTTATGGAGTTCCTGGCAACTTTCGTGGTGAAGACGATGATGAAGATGAGCTCATCGATCTGAGCAGAGGCACGACGACTTCTTGGCGATGACGACCCCACGACGAGTCGGCGATCTGACTCCTTGCCACAATTTTGTTCTTTGATTGATCGATCGATCGATCGATCTCGTGATTGGTAACTACTTCGAAAAATCGGATGAATCTCGTGTCAATTTCTTTCTCTGTGATGTTCTTGATCGGATTTGAGTGATATCATTTTGATCGATGGATCCATCTTATTTTTCTAGAATTTGATTGAAGGATTTGTGATTTGGATTGATTGTGAGTGATTTCAATTATTTTTCCTTCTTGAGTTTCTCAATCACAGTAGAATGGTCGATTCTTGTTCTCGTCCGTCAGGTGTTTGATAGATTGCTTGAACTAGCTCTTTCTCTAATTCTATGCGTGAAGACTGTCATGACCGATGTGTGGAACCATTGGTTGCGGACTCTTCGCTTTCGTTCTCGTACAGGTTCGATTCGTGTTTAAATTCTGTGAATGCTCGAATGTGATTTTGGTCCCATATGTTTTAGCAATTGTTCATGGACGGACACAGAGCAGTGTCAGGTTGGAGATACTGTGTGTGATGTTAGTATCGATTTTGGCATCAGTTCGTATCAGTGTCACGTTGACATGATTCTGTCCGCTGGATACATGGGGGTTTGATTTGGTTTTAGCTGTTAGATTGACTATGTATTATTGTGTAGTTAAATTGAACTTGCAGTAGCCGTTGTGTTTAAATTTTGTGTAAGGCTTACTGTTCCTGGCCATTCGGTCATGAGTGGTTGCAGAATTTGAATATTGACCGTTGGGGATTTAGAGTTAATAATTGTTATTGGAGTTGTGTTAAGCTTTAGGCCTTGGGCCAATTGGTTGTGTTACTAGCTGTTGTAGCCGTTAATTTTGAATCAATTAGGGTTGACTAGATTCTTGGCATTGAGCTTGAGTTATTAGTCAGAGTTGCAGTAGGCAGGCTAATGCGTGTTGATGGGCCTCATTGGAAGTCGTTGTACAGTTGATGCATATATTTGGGCTTGAGTAAGAGTTTGAGTTTACTGACAAGGATTTTGTGATTATGTGATTACAAGATTGACCAACTGTTAAGTTCTGGTAATCAAACAGAGTGTTTGGTTTGTGTATTAAAATGGACTATGGAATTTAGGGCCATGAGAATGGAGAATAAGTGCTTTTTGGAATTTATTTGTGAATTAATTACAGAGAGTTTTTTATGATGGAATATTGGATTTAATTCTAGGTATGGACTAAATGAGCTTTTTGGACAAATTGGACTTTAGACAAGTACTCCATATTTTATTTCCAGTAATTAAATTGTTGGTGTTTTTGCCTTTGGACTAGAAAAGATAGTCCCACATCGGCTACACCAAATGGTGAGTATCTCAATATAATGCATTGCTTGTGTTGAGGTGTGCACATGAGGTGTAGTGGGGCACAAGTTTGTGCCATGTGGAAGTATTTTCCTAGAAGGAAAAAGGATCAAATCCAACAATAATACAAGTTAATTTTTGTTGTGCGGACTCGGACTCGGACACGGACTCCAGGATGTCTCGTGCATGCACGGGAGTGTTCGGGGGGTAGGCGTGGACTGGCACACTTCTATGCTGATTGTGGGATGATCTAAAATATCAAACTCTATTTTTGAGTATTGGTATTTTAGTCCCACATCGGATAGGAGAAGACGTGAAGTCTCAACTCCACTCTATAAATAGAGCCCCATGGCCTCCTTTGAAAGATGCACCAAGAAGAGAGTTGAGGGAGTCTGTTAAGTCCAGGAAGCCCGTTCAAGTCTCAAATATTGACCTACGAGCGTTCCAGAAGTTCTTCGTGAACTTGCTGGTTCCTGGAAGCTGTTCGTGCTCGTGTGGGGCGAATAAAGCTTTGAGCAACGGTGGTTCATTCACCCCAGCATCTCATTCTCGCCTGTCATCGCTGCTGTTGCCTTTTACAGTAACTTCTTTTTAGAAGCTCTACTGCCGATAGTTGCTTGCACAAAGTCTCTTTAGATTTTTTGTGTATTACGTAGAATCTTTTTAGATCCTCGTAATTCAGAATCCTCCAGGATCTCTGTTGCACATCTTCTTTAAGGTGCTGCATTTGAAACGTTGTGTGTACAATTGTTTCAGTTTCAGAATTTTTCATCGAAAATTGTGCCTCGGCACTAACAATCTCAAAGCTTTATTGAGAAGATGGATAATTCTCGTGCTTCGCTCATCGATACCGGCTTTAACAAGTTGGAGAAATTCGATGGCGAACACTTCCAGATATGGAGACGAAAGGTCACTTTAAATCTTCAACTCGTGAATGTTGATCACGTGCTGACAGAAGAAGAACCGATCGTTCCAACCACTGGATCTGCTGCGGCTGTGGCCGCTGCTACGACCAAGCAAGCGAAGTGGAAGAGAGAAAACAGTATATGCAAACTACTGATACTCAATTCCATGGAAGACTCTCCGGCAGAGTCCTACTCCAAGAAGACATCTGCCAAAGAGATATGGGACTCCTTGGGAAAGCTCTATGAAGATGACGAGAACCGGTCCAAGATCTTCATGGTAGAAAAATACCACAAGTGGACCTTCGAAGACGAGAAGGCGATGCTGCCCCAAGTGAAAGAGTTTCTGAAGTTGCGTCAGAAACTAGAAGACGAGAACATGCCCCTCGTCGACAAGTTTGTCGTTGGAGGGATCGTCGCAAAACTTCCTACAGAATGGAGCAACTTCTATGCAATGATGCATCGAAAGAAGATGGAAATTAGCTTGGAAGATTTCTTGCAAGAGATCCATGTTGAGGACGAGATGCGCTCTCAACAGAAGATGGATACTCTGTCCAAACAACTGGCGAAGGCAAATCTGGTCTAAACCAGAGAGTACCAGGGGAAGCAGGCTGCTTCTCATCGCAAAAAGAAGGACTTCACGAATCTGAAAGTGAAGGGTCCTGCTTTCAAGCAGCAGAAGTCCAAGTCCCATGTGACTTGCTTCAATTGTGGCAAGAAGGGCCACTACAAATCCGAATGCAAGTCCAAGCCCAAAGAACAAGGTGAGCCTAGTAAGGTTTCTATGATTACTAATCTAGTTGCCATGATAGCACAGGTTGCAACTGTGGGGGCTAACTTGGACTGGTGGATAGACACTGGTGCGACCTGCCATGTCTGTTCAGACAAAGACTGGTTCGTCTCTTATGAGCCAACTTCAGAGAAGGTCATAATGGTAAACCAGGCACAAGCTGAAGTACTGGGGATCGGGACGGTGGAGCTGAAACTCACATCGGGGAACACTCTGACGCTTCAAGGTGTGAAGCATGTTCCAGTAATTGCTAAGAACCTGATCTCTGGAAGTCTGCTCTGCAACGCTGGCTTGAGGATGGACATCAATGCTGGCCAGTTGGTGATGTCCAAGAAGGGTACATTCTTCGAAAAAGCTTTCCAAACTGAAGGAATGTACAAGATTCAGCTTGTTGTAACCCAGCATGATAATATAAATGCAATCACTTTTTCTGATTATTCTCTTGAGTTGTGGCATCATAGGCTAGGACATGTTCATTGTAAAAGGATTGACAGAATGTCTAGTCTAGGACTTATCTCCAAGTGTGGGGGTAAGGTAGAGAAATGCGAAGTATGTGCTCAGACGAAGATCACAAGGAAACCCTTTCACAGGGTCCATCGAAGCACAGATCTTCTGGAGTTGGTTCACTCAGATATCTGTGACTTCAAACAATTCTCTACAAAGATCGGGATGAAGTATTTCATTACTTTCATCGATGACTTCTCAAAGTATGCTTTCGTCTACTTGCTCAAGTCTAAAGACGAAGCATTCGAGAAGTTCAAGGAGTTCAGGGCCGAGGCTGAACGGCAAACTGGACAACAACTCAAGAGGTTAAGGAGTGATCGAGGCGGGGAGTATCGGTCTCATGAATTCTTATCATTCTGTAAAGAACATGGAATCATCAATGAGACAACGGCTCCGTACTCTCCTCAATCCAACGGAGTAGCAGAAAGGAAGAACAGAACGTTGACAGAGATGATGAATTCTATGTTGTTGACTGCGGGTCTTCCAAAGTGTTACTGGGGAGAAGCTGCACTAACGGCAACGTTCATTCTGAACAGAGTGCCATATGCAACTTCCGACATAACTCCTCATGAACTCTGGTTCAAAGTCAGACCTAACTTGAATGTCATTCGAGTGTGGGGGTGTCTGGCTTATGTGAAGTTCCCGGATCTGAAGATTCAGAAGCTGGGGACAAGGACTACTAAGGCGATCTTCTTGGGGTATGCCGAGAAGAGTGATGCTCGGAGATTCCTTGATATCGAGTCAAACCATATCATCGAATCTCGCGATGCTGAATACTTTGAAGACAAGTTTGCAAAACACAAGAATATTATTCTCGCGGATCTTCCGAAGAATGATGAGGGTACAAAGCAGACAGAAGTCTTTAATGAACCAGTAGTCCAAGATGAAGCTTTCGTCAAGGAGACACCAGATGAAGCAGAACTCGCTGAGCCGTCAACTAAGCGAACGAGGAGGCCGAAAGACTTCGGAGATGACTTCGTCACCTATCATGTGGAAGCAGATCCGCTTACCTATGATGAGGCGATGAAGACCAGAGATGTTGTATTCTAGAAGGAGGCGATAGACAACGAGATTCACTCAATCACCTCCAACAACACATGGGTATTGGTTGACCTGCCAGAAGGAGCAAGACCCATCGGATGCAAATGGATCTTCAAGAAGAAGATGAAAGCAGATGGAACCATTGACAAGTTCAAGGCCAGGCTAGTGGCCAAGGGGTTTGCTCAGAAGCAGGGGATCGACTACTTTGACACTTATGCTCCAGTAGCTCGGATGACAACCATCAGATTGTTAATTGCTCTAGCAGCAATACACAAGCTGGTGATACATCAGATGGATGTGAAAACGGCATTCCTTAATGGCGAGCTGACCGAAGAGATCTACATGCAACAACCAGAAGGTTTTGTCGTCAGAGGTCTAAAAGACAAAATCTGCAAGTTGATGAAGTCTCTGTATGGTTTGAAACAAGCTCCCAAAATGTGGCATGAGAAGTTTGACAAGGTGATAAGGTCAAATGGCTACAGGGTCAGTGAAACAGACAAGTGTGTCTATACGAAGTTTGCTGACGGAAGAGGAGTAATCGTATGTCTTTACGTGGACGACATGCTAATCCTAGGTACGGATTTAAGCTGCATCACAGAGACAAAGAAATTTCTCTCGACCAAGTTCAGTATGAAGGACTTGGGGGATGCCGACGTAATCTTGGGGATCAAGATCATCCGGACAGGCACTGGAATAGCGCTGTCACAATCTCATTATATTGAGAAGATGCTCACTCGCTACGGGTATCAAGATCTTCCTTTTATTGATACACCGTACCGGAGTGATCAGAAGCTGGAGCCAAATTCGAGGGAAAGCGTCAGGCAGTTGGAGTACGCTAGCGTCATCGGAAGCTTGATGTACGCTACTACTGCCACAAGGCCTGACATAGCTTTTGCAGTGGGAATGCTGAGTCGGTTCACTAGCAATCCAGGTGTTGAGCACTGGAAAGCTGTGAAGCGTGTTATGAGATATCTCAAGAAAACTCAGACATATGCACTTTTCTACAGCGGAGATCCGTCAGTAGTGGAAGGCTTCAGTGATGCAAGCTGGTGTTCAGATATGGAGAGCGAGTATTCCACAGGTGGATTCGTATTCGCCATGGACGGAGCTGCTATATCGTGGAAGTCGAAGAAGCAGACTATGTTATCTCGCTCCTCCATGGAATCTGAATTCTTTGTATTAGATGCTGCTGCAGATGAAGCAGAGTGGCTTCGGGAGCTCATGTATGATCTTTCGGTGGTTGGGGCTCAGATACCGGCAATACCGATATACTGTGACAACCAGGCGGCAGCAGCAGTGGCATCAAATGAACTCTTCAACGGGAAGAAGAGAACGGTGCGGTTGAAGCACAGAGCAGTACACGATCTTATCAAGAGAGGTGTTATTGCAGTGATTGATGTTCGGAGTCAGGAGAACCTGGCGGATCCGTTCACCAAGGGCCTCAAACGCCAGCTGGTCGATGACACAGCTTGTAAAATGGGCTTGAAGGCATTCTGATATTGTGTTATTACAATCCTACCATAAAGTTTTATGCTATTAGTTCAAAGAGAAATCTACTAGGCATCTAGCTTTTGGTTCAAAGGAGGACTATTAACCAGAAGAATATCAGGAACGGTGGGTACTTGTCCTCTGTGACATGGAGAGGTTACGGACCTACAACCACTGTTATCTACTGTTGTTTTCTGCGGAAAACGGATCCTGTGGGAAGGTTGGCTTAAACGCCTTAATGAGTTCTCAGGCAGAGTGAATGCCTGGTGTGCTTTACAGGAAGCACGGTAGAGCAGCACTACAAGGAGTAAAACTCCATGCTACAGTGGGGTGACTCCACCATGAGGTTCCCAGGTAGGGGTAATGCCTCGGCTTTGCAAGCCAAGTCATAGCGACGTAGCACCGCAAATAGGCAGGTAGCCTAATGTTGTATGACGTAATTAAAGAGTTGTAGACAGCACTACAAAGGGGAGGATGGCCCCATGTTACAGTAGCACGACACCACGATGAGGTACCCAGGTAGGGGTAAAGCCTTGGCATTGCAAGCCATGTCGTTGCGGCGTAACACCGCAAGGAAGCCTTAGGCTTCATGCTGAGTAGATTGGCACTACAAAGAGGCTGAGACCTCATGCTACAGTAGTATGACACTACGATGAGGTTCCCAGGTAGGGGTAATGCCTCGGCTTTAGGCCATGTCATAGCGGCGTAGCACCGCAAGGAAGCGCAAGGCTTCATGCCATATCTCTTTAATAAAGAACTCATCTATAGTGTATGGAAAAAGATATCAGGCCGTCTCTTGAGGGTAAGCTTGTAGACGCCCAAAATTATATACTGAAACCAGGCTGGCACAAGGCCTTCAATGTGCAGCCAGAAGCATAGTTGATGTCATTATGTGAGTAGGAAGAATTGCAGTTATGGTGCAGAATTCAAGGCTTAGTCCATTCTTGTATCATGCTGTTATTTAACCTATGCGGGAAGATTCAAGTCGCAGCGACATCTCTCCTAATATATGATCGGCAGTCACTGTAGGGAACGCTCAACCCATATATTGAGATATGTGGGGGATTGTTGGTGTTTTTGCCTTTGGACTAGAAAAGATAGTCCCACATCGGCTACACCAAATTGTGAGTATCTCAATATAATGCATTGCTTGTGTTGAGGTGTGCACATGAGGTGTAGTGGGGCACAAGTTTGTGCCATGTGGAAGTATTTTCCTAGAAGGAAAAAGGATCAAATCCAACAAGGATGCAAGTTAATTTTTGTTGTGCAGACTCGGACTCGGACTCGGACACGGACTCCAGGATGTCTCGTGCATGCACGGGATGTTCGGGGGGTAGGCGTAGACTGGCACACTTCTATGCTGATTGTGGGATGATCTAAAATATCAAACTCTATTTTTGAGTATTGGTATTTTAGTCCCACATCGGATAGGAGAAGAGGTGAAGTCTCAACTCCACTCTATAAATAGAGCCCCTTGGCCTCCTTTGAAAGATGCACCAAGAAGAGAGTTGAGGGAGTCTGTTAAGTCCAAGAAGCCCGTTCAAGTCTCAAATATTGACTTACGAGCGTTCCAGAAGTTCTTCGTGAACTTGCTGGTTCCTGGAAGCTGTTCGTGCTCGTGTGGGGCGAATAAAGCTTTGAGCAACGGTGGTTCATTCACCCCAGCATCTCATTCTCGCCTGTCATCGCTGCTGTTGCCTTTTACAGTAACTTCTTTTTAGAAGATCTACTGCCGATAGTTGCTTGCACAAAGTCTCTTTAGATTTTTTGTGTATTACGTAGAATCTTTTTAGATCCTCGTAATTCAGAATCCTCCAGGATCTCTGTTGCACATCTTCTTTAAGGTGCTGCATTTGAAACGTTGTGTGTACAATTGTTTCAGTTTCAGAATTTTCCATCGAAAATTGTGCCTCGGCACTAACATAAATAAATGCAATTTAAATTGTTTCCTAAAATAGCATGATTCATATTGCAACACGAAGCATGACTCATGACTCTTTTGTATTGCATGTCTTTTTTGAATTCTGTTTGAAGCATGAATCCAAGTAATAATTTGACACGAATCTAAGAATCAAGTTCTAAATATTGCTTGAATAAGATTCAATGAAATCAAATTCCGGATCTTGCTTGAGTTTTTGAATCATGGGGTAAAGGGAAAATACAGATTAGGCGTGTGGTCAAACCAGTCTTTTTTGAATCATAGCTTGACATACACCGCAAGTATGTCTGAGCCTGACCGGTCCGAATCTAAACCTTAGCCGACCACATGTCAAAATAGTATTTCAAATCACTAGTTTACTAGCATGCATCCTTGATTCATTGTCTGACTCAGTGATATGTTATTTTGATTCTCACAGTTTTGTATTGCAGATTGTATTAATACAGAGTTCATGAATTCGGCTGGTTCACTTTCGGTTTCTTTTCCTGTTTTATTTATTATTGTGTTACATTATGCGAGGTTGTACTTTGCTTATTTTCTGACTGGGACGTTGACTACCAGGTGATTGCAGGATGACTCAAGGACTCTTGGAGATTAGGATAGCTTAGATTAGATATAGAATAGTATCATTCATATATTCATTATTGTATATTCTTTTGAGCTTGGCCGGATTTGGATCCGAGATGATGGACATGTATTTGTTTTAACAGATATAGTGGTTTGGAATTGTTTTGTGATTGTTTGTTTTTCGTTTACTAGACTTGTGATTGAGCATAGATGATATTATAGCACTTGAGGATTATCTAGGACTAGACAGCTGACTACCACTGTCAACGACGGTGTAGGCTGGACGCGCTCACAACCCGTACCCCGCGGGAGCAGGGCGTGACAGTGTCCTAGGGTCGAGATGAAAGTTGTAGGAGGGTTGGAAGAGTCGGGATGATGAGTTTCTGTCGGGTCGAAAGGAAAGTGTGAAAAAAGAAAAAAAGAAAAAGAAAGTGGGAAAAGAAAAAAAATGGGGTGAACGATTTTCGTGAAGAATAGGGGGTGGCTGACAGAATATAGGAGTTTAAAATATAGGGAATCCAAGTTTAAAGGGTTTAGATTGATTAGGATTTGGTATGGTGAGATTTGGTTGTCTATTTTAAAATATATACAAAGATATGTCCAAAGAGATTTAAATCGAGTTCAAATTAGGGAAGTTGTTATGGAGTTGGTTTAAAATAGATTTAAATTGATATGGATGTAATTAGTTCATATAAATCAATCTAAAATATGTCTAATAAGTTAGGGTACCTTAGAATATGCTCCATTTGTCCTTAGTTGTACTAGTTTTGGGTTGGTAGAATTTTTGTATTCGATTTGAGTCCATAATGACTATAGTTTCGACTCGTGTGCCACTTAAAATAAATAGCACATAGGAATCCAATTGAGCAGCACACCATTGGCATGTGTGTAGTAGGTTCAAAATATGTCAAAACCATGTATTGGGTCGAAAAGTTTGGTTCAGATTTGGGCCACAAAATAGGGTAGAAAAAATATATCGAAATTTCGGCGAAGGGTAAAATGATTGTTTGACCCCAAAGTTATGCAAGAAATATGTAGTACATGGAACATGTTTGAGAAGAATATGATATACCAAAATAAAGGTGGGCTGGTCTAGAACACGAATATGGAACTTGTTTCGAGGAATTGATCACTTCAAAAATTAAAGCTACGACAAAGCGCCTATATAGCCATAATTGAAAATAAACTATGGTTTAATATATAAATATCATATAAATAAAAAAATCTCCAAAAATTAGGGTGCTATACAATCTACCCACCTTAAAAGAATTTCGTTCTCGAAATTCAAAATAATGCTTACTATCGAAGAACCATGCTAACATAACTAGGAATAGTTCTAAGGTCACTGCGTCACTACGGTCTCTCCTAATAACTCTAGTAACAATCAATCGTAAAAAATTTCCTTATGCAATGTTCAAATCATAAAACTATAAATGGTTACATCTAGTCGCTCCTCCTGGTGCTGGCGGTCTTACAACAATCATGTTAAAGGCTTGTCCTCCTTGATCATCAAGCCATGAAATTTAATTACTAGTTCTTAACCACTATATCCTCGATTCTTTTTAAATTTTGGATCTACTGACTAATTTTCTCAAATGCCTTGTCCTATATTTTTATTCAAGCCTTGAATCTAAAATCAAATAGTAATAATAATCTTTAACCATTCTAATCCTCAAAAATTTAATTCATCGATATTCTTTAAAGTTCTCAAAATTTTCAAATGCAAGTCTACTTTGACCTTAGTCTCAAAAAATTTAGTGACAACAAAAATTATAATCATCATCTAAATTTTAAATTATCAAATTCTTCCTCAAGACAATTTTTTTTTCTTTCTTAAGTCAAATCTCTATCCTCAAATTATCTTCTATTGTTAACATTAACTCAATAACCATGAATATTCTTATGAAAATTCATGAAGTAAAATGCACTAAAATATCCCGGTTTTATTTCACTCGATTTTCTTTCTCAATCACTATCTAAGTGTTATACCTTTAAAATATAAAATTTTCTTTCTAATTTGACTTTCAACACTACTTCTATATATTTAAAAAATAATTCATAAAAACAAGATTATATCTTATATGAACATCCTCAAAGTTTAAATTAAATTCAATCTCCTCTATCTAAAGTTTATAAATTCATAAATACTTCTTCAATCAAATCATTACTTTACCACCAATGAATTACATTGTGCCTTGAGGACGTCTACCTGCCTTTGGTCACACTACCCCATCAAACACATGCTGTCATAAAAATTCTATAACCCTTGTCCAATAATTGCAAGAATCAATATCATATACCTATGACATCCCCAATCCCATCATATCTATCAAGCAACAAAAATTCAATAAGCAACTAATTTACACAACTACCTAAGAAATATTGATAAATTATAATAAACACGATCATTCATCACTCCGAAATAAAAAGGGACGAGAAGCAATGACACAAGAAAGAAAGGGAATAATTGAGTGCAAATACGAAGTTTTAAGAACGATAGAGGAATTCTAAAAGAATTGTCAAGGCAGTTGTGGATTAAGAATCCTAAGAGTCTATTCCTATTCGCATGCCGGCTCGGTACAATAACATAACCGAAATGCCTAACTCGACCTGCATGGGCCACCACAAAAACTTGTCATGCCCAAGTCCCAAAAGTCACGGGACTAGAACGTGACACGGCCAACTGGTACATACTCAAGGGTGAATACAATCTATGGACCCCTCAAGTAATGCACGTAAGCTGTCTAAGATGGGGTCTAAAATGGCGAATCAACTATATCGCAATCCACAGATAATAATCTCAAGTGGGAACCAAATGCAATAATGTTGATCAAACAGTAGTACACTAATGTCAGTTGAATATAAATACAAGAAGAGACAATTTGTAATAAAGTTGGCCAGACGTTACTACAATCATCTGAACAAGCTCATAACAAAAAGTAAAACATGTAAAACTAGGCTATACAGCTGAAGATGCAGTCATCATAAAATATAAAAGATGAAAGAAAGATAAAAGTACCACTAGCGATACTTGAATCCTGGAGATGCAATCGTCCACCAATATACCTTCTATTATAGCAGCCTCAAATACCTAGAGAGATCATCAGGTCCTCAGGGGACTAGCAAGATACATAAAATATGTCGAATGTAACAGTATAAAATATGCAGAAAAAATAAAAATAAAGAGAATCAACTAAGACATAAGAAGACTAAGCCACAGGAAAACTAAGACAGTGGAAACTAGGACACTGGCATGCCATACTAGTCATAGCTAACAGGTCAATCCTATAGATTGTAATCAAGGCAAACACTCCCAATCTATTTCAATTATAGTCAAGGCAAGCACTACCAATAGAGATGGTAGCCATTTCTAGTATCAAGGTCAAGTAATCCTATAGTCCATAGTCAAAATAAGTACTCACAATCTATAGAATATCACAAATCAAGTCATACTTAAGTCAAGTAAAGAGAATAGTAGCGTAGGACTAGACAACTCTATCACCAGACACATGTGAACATGATGACCAATATAACAGGTAATAGAAATACAATAGAAAACATGTACATGAATGTAAGCTACAAATAAGATATAGTAAAACGGGAAAGAGGATAAAGCGACATGAATATAACAGTATGAGAAAAAAGAAACAATAAGAAGTAGAGATCATGCATATAAACTATATTGTACAAGTTGGCAAGATATACTTGCATGCAACTTCCAATTGCGAATATGACGGTCTGGACCAGAGAACCTCACTATGTCCGTCACACACTTCTAGAATAAATAATTCCATCTATCAATGATATATCTATGCCTTAACACATATTATTTATAAACTTACTATATATAGTCCCTACTAGACATAATCTACATAACTAGCACTTACTATATATATGACCCAACCATCATATATGGTATTAAAATAAATAAAATAAAATGATATTTTTATAAAGTAAACATATAAGATTTATTTCTGGAAAAAACTACTAAAATATTTATAATAAAAATTGTACTACATTATTTATAAGGAAATTAGTATTTATAAGGAAACTAGTATCAAACTACCATATCAATCTAGCATATATAGTATTAAATTTTTATGATAAATTAATATTTTAATAACATAAAAATATATATTTAATTCTAGAAAAATAATTATAAATATTCTATAATAATATTTTATTTATAGAAAAATATGTATGCAAGTCTTGTATTGATTCTACACCAATATACTTAGACTTGTTAGATAGTTTGGTTTTCGAAACGATAAATTTTATATAAATATTAATTCTAGAAAAATAGTATAAAATATTTTTTCTTATCAAAATATGCACAACATTTATTTTGGACAAGTCTCATGAAGTTCCGAAGCATATGACACATAGAATCTATGAGTTTTCGGTGTTCCGATATTACGGCAAAATGTTTCGATTTTTAATAAATAGTAAACTGAATCAAAATGTTGCAAAAGTATATGCATTGGAAAGCTTCAGAAGTCTATTTTCTTAAAAAAAAAAAGTGATAGGAAGGGTCGAAGTGGTCCAGAAGTGGTCGAAAACTTGTACACAACAGAATTGGTCTATTTTAGACAAATATTCGTAGAACGGATGCTCCGAACAAACTGTTTGGACTGTGTAGATGGCCAATTGAACATGAAACTAGACACATAGATCTTTCCACTAGTTATGGTTTCATGAAAATATTGTGTCGAGAAGCATACGAAATCTTAGATGCAAAACAACAAGCTGCTGTGACGAATGCAGCACAAGTTCGGTCGACTTTGGGTGCCTTCAACGCATCATACCGACAAAATTAGGGGCTGAGGCTCCTCAGAAAGGTGCTGGGGTGTCCTATGGTCGAGATGAAAGTGGTAGGAGAGTTGAAAGTGGTCGTTGATGAGCTTCTGTCGGATGGAAAGGAAAGTACGAAAAAAAGGGGCTCTCAGTTTTCGTGAGGATAGGGGGTGGCTGACAGAAAATCTGAGTTTAAAATATAGGGAATCCAAGTTTAAAGGGTTGGGATTGATTAGGATTTGGTTTGGTGAGATTTGGTTGTCTATTTTAGTTAAAGATATACAAAGATATGTCCAAAAGGATTTAAATCGAGTCCAAATTTGGAAAATTGTTATGGAGTTGGTTTAAAATTAATTTAAATTGATATGGCTGTAATTAATTCATATAAATTAATCTAAAATATGTCTAATATGTTAGGGTACCTTAAAATATGCTCCATTGGTCCCTAGTTGGACTAATTTTGGGTTGGTGGAATTTTTTAGATCGATTTGAGTCAAATATGTGAGCCCTCGAACCCAATTTATTATTAAGGCGGGTACCATTATTTTTTATCACCATTGTTATTACTGCTATTAATTAATTACATAATTCTAACATAAGTGTATTGGTAATGATAAGTGGAATAGGGAGAGGGCTTTTGCAAGCAAGTTTTCACAAGGGCTTTGGTGGAAAATCTTAGATTTTTAAATTCAAAGAATAACTGACCCCCCCCCAAGGTGCTAACTCTGTATGCAAACCTCTGTTTTGAATACAATATAACCTCAAATCCTCAAGAGATGAAATCAAATATGAATTAAACTCAAGTTCCCTCTATCAATTTTCCCTTGATCAAATCCAACACTAGAGTATAAATATAAGAGAGATGGCAGCCGACCCCAATCCTTCTACAACCCTAAATTCGCTTCATCGAAGGAGCAATCAAGGAGAAGCTCTAGGAGTCTGCACACCACAATTAAAACTTGCCAGGTATCCCTTTCATCTTCCAACCATCATGTCATCAATAATAGAATAGTATTGTAAGATAGGTGTTTGACCTATTGTTAAAGAAAGGAAATGGTAACCTATTAGAATTATGATTCATTATTTTATCATTGCAATAGAAAAATTTTAGTATCTATCATTAGCCAGGAGTATCATAGATAACCAACTAGTATCATATGTTACTGTGGGTAAAAGGAAGTTTTCAAAACATTTACAAAACAAGAGAACAGAGATTAGCAGTCAGTGCCATATGTGTCAGGCATAGAAGAGACACCTTGGGTTCGTATGGCTAGGTTCAGGGAAGGGTTAGTGTCAATCAAATCGATGGGGATTTAAATTAGTATCGTAAAGGTGTATTTAGGTCAGTTGTTTTGAAGTTATACAGGTCAGTTCGAGTCTCAAGTTGAGGGAAGTAATGAGTTTCCATATAACCCACTCTCTAACCAGTTGTGTCGCTCTATAAGGAGAGTATCTACTCCACACAGAGTACACCCTTGATCATATTTGTATCAACCTGCAAACCTAATGTATGTCTGCTACAGGTCAGATATATGGTGTCACTCCCATTTTTCGTTATATGTATTCCCAGTATGCGTGTACGGAATTCTGACTTTTGTTAGGTGACCCATATTTTGACTTGTCTTGCTTAGCCTAGTCTTGGTTTAATCTTGCCTTGGTTTAATTCGGTTTGGTTCAACTTGGCTTGGCTTGACTTGGTTTATTTTGGTTTGAGATGAGAAGGGTTTGTATAAAAAGTAACTCATCTCTCTCCTCCATTATTTCTCATTTACTTCTTCATCTTCTTCATTTACTCTGCCCACCTACCAAGCCCTAGGCAAGTGCAACTTGCTTTATGGTGGATCTTGGTTTTTATTTTTCCATTCATTTCCTTACATAATTTTAAGCATCTTTAGAACTTGGCATTTTCGGTTTTGTTGGTCACATCTTTGTATATCTAAGTTTTAAGATTTTCTTTTTTTCTTGGTTTTGATCTATTAAAACTTAGTATTTTCGAAAACTAGATATTCCATGTTGTAGAAAATTTCATTCTACCCAATTTTGGCTTTTGAATCGCTTGATTTCGACTTTGTATGATGAAGTTATGGCATTTTTGTGTTCATGGGTTCCGACACATCTTCGGTGCTGTCGGGACGATGAACAGTGTGCGCCCATGCGTCGTGCCTCCGCGTCGTGCAATCGCATGCTGTACGATTCATTGGTCGTGTGCCTTCGCCATTCGCTGGCTGCGCACCCGAATGCTGTGCACCCGCGCGCTGTGCGATTAGTCGGCCGTGCAGTCGTGCCATTTGTTGGTCACGTACCGTGCCTCCGTGCCATGCGCGTCGTGCACCCACGCGCTGCACGATTCGTTGGCTGCGCGCCCGTGCCATTCATTGGCCGCTCGCCAGGCGTCGTGCTTGTGTGATCCGTACGCCGTGGACAATTTTGCTCGCGTGGGCAGAACGCACCGTGCTTGCATGATCCGTGTGTCGTGGGCAGTTTTGCCAACGCGCGCAGCGCACCCGTGCGTAAATCACTCTAAATGACAGTTCTTTCCCATTTAAGCTATTTTGTAACTAGAATCTCGTACAACTCAAGGCATGAAAGTTGTAGATCTTTGTCTTGGCTTCAAGAATCTTCCTGTCTCACTTTAATCAGAGTTCTTATGTGACTTATAGTTTCAATCGCACATAGGTGTTCTCGATCTTCTTTGCATGCTTTCTATACTTGGCCTAAATTACGACGACCCAACTTGACACTTGATAGTCATGAGATAGTAACTTGAACTTGACTTGAACATGATAATATGAACCGGTCTTGATAACTCTTGATAGTGGCCCGTCGACGCGCACTTCTGACAAGTACTCTTGACATGACAAGTATACCTGACATAATGAATCTGACGCGCACTCCTGGTTACCACGGTCAAGGATACATAATGAATCTGGCTAGGTTAATGACTAGATTGATAGTTCATATAGAGAGATTTTTCAGTTATAGGCGATCCCGTTATACCGGCCACACCTATGGACTTATAGCCTGCCGACAAGTAGGGCACATTTCCAGTACACTGTCATGTGTTGCACTTCTTGAATCATAAGCACTAAAGTACACTAGTAATCTTGATAACTCTTGTAACTCTTATAACCCTCACTTGGATAACCTGGATAGTCTGCAGGGCTTGTGACTACGGGAACATCTCAATTGTATCTTGTTAGTAACTAGGCCTGTGATAACCCTAGTTAGCTAATGCTAGCAAGCCGTAGGACTTGATTGGCCGTGTCTTATTGATTGTCTCATGATTAACATGGAAATTATCTTCCACCTCTTGTTTCTTTAATGCAAGGTAGCATGCCCCTTTAACTTGTCTTTTATGTTATTTAATTATATTCTTTTATCATTTTTTTTTGGTTATTATATGCTGGTTTTAGTTCCTAAGTGGAGCCTCCCTTGTGGCACTTGCTCTTTTTGGGTCTGACCCAGCTGGTTTTATATGGCCAGATTTTTGAGTAGCACCCGAGAATCTACCCATTTTCCAGCCAGATGGTGAATACCAGGCGTAATCCTGACAACGAGTGGGTTTCTTATTTTGCTCTCGAACTCTATTGTAAATTATTCTTTTGAGGCGTTTAGCCACCGAGCAAGTGTTAGCTCGTGTGGAAACTTAAATTTCTGTCTGCCTAAGGGCTGTTACATGATTGGCAAATCCTAGGGTTGATCATGTATGACTTAAACTCTTGTTAGTCTTCGCATTTTGTATGACTAGCTTTATGATCATCTAAATATGTAATGTTTGGGACGTCTTACTTTGTATGTCTGATGATCTAACATCTTGTAACAATTATTTGCTTGCTTGAGATTAAGACATTAGGCTTGTTCTTGACCATAAGAGACTGTTGTCTTGTAGATAACCCTCATGCATCTAGACAGCCGTGACCGTATTGCGAGGTGGGTTGCACTTCAATGTACGTAGCTGGCTGTGTCTGTCCTCCGCTCTCCAGTATTCTGGTTCTGGGGTGTGACATGGTTTAGGTGGTAGCCCATGTATGTCTTGTAAATCAAGATGTATGAGGGTTTTACTGAATAGATGTCTCAATCAATATTCACCCTTGATCTCTACTGTGCTTTCTAATCTTTCTAATTCTTGACCTGATAAATGCTTATATCCTTGATCTATCTTGGTCCTTCCTTATTGTGCCCCATGTCATTTTCTTCAGTGGCATTATTCCTGGTCCTACCGATCAGCCGGATGGAGCACAAGAAGTGAACTAGCAGCAACCTAGGGACCAAACCCAGCACTCAGGGGTAGCATCCCGAGTTATGCCTTCCGGGGATCCAGAGCCGCCAGTTCAGCCAGCCCAGCCTACAAAGCCTGACAATAGAACCCTGATGGGACTCATCCGAGACTTGCTTGCATCACAAGATCGTCGGGGCAATGTCCTGCAGCAGACAGTACGAGATGCCAGAGGCAGAGTTGGTTATCAAGGGAACAATGCGGCTAACAGCTTCAAGTGTCTGAACCCCCCGTTCTTTGACGGTAGTGAAGATGCTATTGTCACTGATGCTTGGCTACGGGATATAGAGGTTATTCTGGAGGTAGCTAGGACTCCAGAAGAAGAGAAGGTAGCCGTTGTGCGCCTGCAACTATTGGACTTAGCCCGTAGCTAGTGGGTGATGTAAGCAGTTAGATTGGCGACACCTGTCATGTGGGCGGTATTTAGTGACAAGTTTGAAACGAAGTACTTTGATGTAGTAGCTCCATATGATCTGCAGACAAGGTTCAGCAATCTCAAGCATATGGAAAGGATGGTCGATGGGTATGCGGCCGAGTTTTCTAGGCTTAGTCAGTTTGCTTCCACCTTGGTGGCGACCGAATTGGACCGAGCGCAGCGATTCCAACAGGAACTCCACCTAGAGATTATTCTAGCAGTAGAGCAGTTTGAGCACCAGACCTTTGATGCTATTTTGAGAGTATCTAGGAGGCATGAATATACATCACAGAGGATAGTAGATCAAACTGGAGGATGAAAGCGGTCTCATGGTCAGTTATCTCAGTCGTCAGCACCTGTCCCGGCAACTAGGGCTTTGACCATTGGAGCTGCTAGGAGGACGACCACAATTTTGTCTGTTCAGCACTCGACTCCAATGTACCCTCAGCAATATAGGCAGAAGCAGTCTTCTGTAATGGGCTGCACTCTTTGTGGAAAGCATGGGCACGTGGTTTCAGAGTGTCGCAGAGCACAGGAGTTGTGCTTGGCTTGTGGGGCACCGGACCATATGATAGAATCTTGCCCATATAGAGCCAGTTCATCTTCATCAACCCTAACCAGTCCATCGGTTAAGGGTCCAACACCAGTACAGCAGTAGCAGTACCAGCCTCTGAGGCCATTGCCGCCTCAGGCTCAAGCTTTCTAGCAGCAGAGGCCACAACAGTATACTCAGGCCCAAGCCCAAGTTCAGAACAGGCAGAAAGGTCACCAGCAGAGGGGATCGGCACCCAGAGGACAAGGTCAGGCTATGGCTTTAACCGTGGCAGAAGAATTGGCATCAGGTGAGGTTGTGGTAGGTACCATTCTCGTCAACTCTTTTCCAGTATCAGTATTATTTGATTTGAGTGCATCGCATTTATTTATGTCTGAACGATTCGCTACACGGATAGGACTGGAGCCCGAGTCATTATCAGTAAGGCTCAATATATTTACTGGTAACAGTCTTGTGGGAGTAGATAGAGTCTTTTCCTCGTATTGAATCATAGTTCGCGGTAGAGAGTTTTCTGCTAGATTGATAGAATTTTCGATGGCCGACTATGATGTGGTCCTAGGAATGGATTGGTTGAAGGATCAATACGCAAGAATGGATTGTCATGTTGGCAGGATTATTTTTGGTATTCCCGACGAAGATAAGTTTTCAGTTTCCAAAGACGAAGTAGAACCTTCTCCATTAGTCTTGCGGATGGCGGTAGCAGCAGCAGTTCAGTTTCCCAGAATAGTAGAAGAATTTCCTGACGTATTTCCCGAAGAGCTTTCAAGTATGCCGCCAGAGAGAGAGAGATAGAGTTCACCATTAATTTGATTCCAAGGACAGCACCAGTGTCAGAGAGAGTCTATAGAATGGCACCATCAGAGTTGGAGATCCTGTCACGACCCGTACCCACTTTTTGGATACGAGGCGTGTCCAAGCCCAGCCTACGCCGCAGTGTTGGCAGTAGTACGCTATCTAGCCCGCAATAAACAAAATGCTCATAAATACCAACTGCTTATTCACAACAACTAAATCAACTTTACAAAATTTAAAATTTTTACATTTGAAAAAGAATATAAGCTCTTACAATTATAAAAACTACCACACATCTAACTAGTCTTCTATGGTTCAGCCTTTCAGTCTCTATCTTCCCCTCGTATGGTCCATAGTGCAAGAGTAGGCACGTCAACCTCACCTATAACAACGATCCAGTCAGGAAATGATCAGAGTACAACCATATTGCATTTAATGTTGTTAGCACAAAATAAGTTAGAATAATGAGAAACAATAATAGCAAAGAGCATATAAAGAACTAGCAAGAGATGAACTAGCAGAATATGAACTAGCAAGATATGAACTAGCACTAGTAAGATATGAACTAGCAAGATATAAACTAGTAAGATATGATCTAGCAGGACAGGAACTAGATAAAGGAACAATAGAAACAACTATATCTATATGAAATACCTTTTAGTATGTGAACGGCTGGGCTAATACGGCACATCATACGATGGCTATCCACAATAACAGGGTACGACTAACTCGTACGTGGGGTGTATGACTTAGCTATCCACAATAATAATATTTGGATTTGTTCACGTACTTACCAAGTATTTCTCCTCCTGACTCACTAACAATCCATAACAGTCAATGATACACTAAAAAGGATACAATAACTATGGTGTCACTATCGTGTCTCAATGGAATATCAAGCAATGTCTCAACGGGATATCAAACAAGGAAACGATAGAGGAAACATTGTAATGAACTAAAACATAATGTAATACTGTACTTGCCAGAATCCTTGCACAAATAGTAGTCATAATTAGAGGATGCGAGGAACACCGATCTAGAAGCTGTCAACCTATAACATACATCGTACCGCGAACTATGCACGAAAACCATAAATCAATTCTAAGGTTCTAGTTCTAAATTCATGAAATAAGTGACTAATTGGGTTACTAATCTATTAATAGTTAATTCTGGAATAAATTTACGTAAAACCTAATTTATCCTAATAATAATCTAAATATAATCTAAACATGCAAGTTTGGCCATAAAAAGTCATATTTCCAATTTTGGAAACCATGGCACACAAATCGAGGCGTACCATTGACTATCTAGTCAAACGTCGTGAACTCAAGGTTTTGAAAGTGTACCTTGGTAGATTTTAATGCCATGGGTGTGCTAGAATCGACCGAGCTGCAAAATCACGCTTTGGTCAAAAGATATCGCCGTTATGCCTAACCGTGACCAAAACGATAATTTATCGATCAATTCTGAGTTCAACTGAATAACTAAAATACTAAACGAACATCTAAAATTTTGGGAAAATTTTATTCAATGATCGTTGTGTTAGCTTTCCAAAATTTCAAACGGATCGCAAATCGGAGTTCGAGATCTCTCAAGATCTCGAAAAACGTACGATGTATCGAGTTTTGGACAACAAACACTCACAGAATTCTCCAGAAATTCAGGATCAAAATATGCAAAAATAAACTATAAATTCTAGAAGTTTACCTTAATACAAATCCAACAAAAAAAATGAGACGCTAAAAGGAGGTTGTAGTTGACGACAATTGCTTTAGGAAGTCGGGATTCTCCAAGATCAAAATTCTTCAAAATCGGCTAAGATTAATTAGGGTTTTCCGTTTACGAAAAAATATATTGCTATATATAGGAAGCCAGCGGAGGTCGGTGGAGCTGCGAGCCGTGGCTTCGCCACGTGTCCAAATCCCGTCGTACCTGCCTAAAAATGGACGGCTCGATTTCGACCCAGTTTCATGGGCTGGCTTATGAGTCGTGGCTTCCTAATTAGGAAGCATCACAGTCAGCTGCTGACGCAGATGACAACTGGCCTGGCTCACCAGCGCTGGGTGGCTGACAAGTGGGCCACCTGGCGCTGACTGGGTATTTATTTTCATAAAATGATTTAAAAATTATTCTAAGGCCAAATAAACTCAAATAAAATCCTAAAAATTGCAGAAAAAAATCTATAAAATTATAGAAAATATTTATAACCTACTAGAGCCTAAATAAAAATAAAGAGTCTCAAAATAGTCTCAAATAAACCTATAGTAAAATCTTGAAAGTCATTAAAAATATTAAACCTTAATTAATAAGTATCTAAAAATCTCTAAAAATTATAATAAGCTATAAAATAATTAAACAATGCTTATATAAACTATATAAGGGACAAATGTCCATAAAAGTTAATCATAATCAAATAATAAAAAAATTGGGAAGTGGGCTTACAAATCTACCCACCTTAGAAAAATTTCGTCCTCGAAATTTCAAAAGTACGACTAGGCATGGCTAAGGATATAATCAAGAAAATAATAAGATGAATGATCGAAATTGATCAGACATATAGAATTGAAATCTATATACGCTTGAGGAATCTAGTAGAAGAAAATCAAATTTGGTTTAAAAGATGACGTTTCGAAAATAGGAAAATAGGAAAGAAATAAAGAACTACTAGTTGTTGAGAAGGTGGTAACAAAAAATAAGACATCAAACAAATTTAGAAAAATTAGTAGTCGTATGCTAATAAAAGATATAGTTACTATGATATTCGAAAATCATAAGTATATCCAAAGTCATTTAACCGAGAATTCATGCCTCGTCAATGTACATATAGCTGCCGTGAACCCTTAGTTTCATGGCTCAACTATAATATGGTATCATGCACTCTATCAACTCTATCCAATATTGACATAATAAGTCAAAAGATCAATAATACAACTAAGATATAATTTTACTAATATTTGACAACCTACGCATACTTAAAATTATTTCAACTAAGGGATCATGCTACGCCAGTGCGCTGCTGACTACAGTGAACCCGCAGTCTCCATAATTCAAATAAATGGGGATAGTGCGCATCTGCCTTACCATTGTAAGTCATTGAAAATTATTTTAACTATATCCATAAGAATTTCAAAGGAACTTCTATAAATTCAAACAAGTCGATCATGATAAGAAAATTTAAGTATTTGTCCTTGAATAAAAGTATCAGTTTTGAAAACAAAACGATCGCAAAATAAATGAAGACGACTTGAATTAATATATAGATAATTGAACCAAGATTAAGAATTGAAAATAAAACGATCGCAAAATAGTTTTGAAAATAAAACGAGGTTTAGAGAAGGCAGAAGATAAAATGGCACAAATGATCAAAATTAGGAATTGAATTCTATGAAGGCCTAACTTACCAAACGTATATTCTACCCACCTTGGATCATACCCTCGTATTAAAATACAACAGTATCACATGGCCTATGTAGCAACCTTATTTATCCAACAATATAATTAAGTAAGGGACTCCTAGTCATGGTTATTCTCATAAAATCAAATCAATCCTAATTGTGAATGAGCACTTCCTAGTCACAGGCTTGCAGTAGTACAACTAACTTAAGTACTACCACAAGTTCGCAATCTTTTTCGAAATTAGACCTGCATGGGCCACTAAAAAAATTGTCATGACCCACACCCGCTTTTCGGATACGAGGCGTATCCAAGCCCAGCCTACGTCGTAGTGTCGACGGTAGTACATTGTCTAACCCGCAATAAACAAAATGCTCATAAATACTAACTGCTCATTCACAACAACTAAATCAACTTTACAAAATTTAGAAGTTTTATATTTGAAGAAGAATATAAGCTTTTACAATTATAAAAACTACCACACATCTAACTAGTCTTCTATGATTTGGCCTTCGAGTCTCTATTTTTCTCTCGTATGGTCCATAGCGTAAGAGTAGGCACATCAACATCACCTATAACAATGATCCAGTCAGGAAAGGAGTATAGTACAACCATATTGCATTTAATATTGTTAGCACAAAATAAGTTAGAACAATGAAAAACAATAATGGCAAAGAGCATATAAATAATTAGCAAGAGATGAACTAGCAAAATATGAACTAGCAAGATATGAACTAGCAAGATATAAACTAGTAAGATATGATCTAGCAGGAGAGGAACTAGATAAAGGAATAATGGAAACAACTATGTGTGTGTGAAATACCTTTTAGAACGGCTGGGCTAATACGGCGCATCATACGATGGCTATCCATAATAACAGGGTACGGCTAACTCATACATGGGGTGTATGACTTAGCTATCCACAATAATAATATTTGGATTTATTCACTTACTTACCGAGTATTTTTCCTCCCGACTCACTAACAATCAATAACGGTCAACGATACACTAAGAAGGATACAATAACTATTGTGTCATTATCGTGTCTCAATGGAATATCAAGCAATGTCTCAACGGAATATCAAACAAGGAAACAATAGAGGAAACTGTCACCCCCATTTTTTGTTCTACGTATTTTCAGTATACGTATACGGAATCCTGACATGTATTTTATTTTTCTGCCTGGCTAGCTAATTTCAGTTTAATCATGATTAGGTTCATCATGGCATGTAATGGTTTAACTTGGCTTATTTTGGGTTGGCTTGGTTTATTCTTTGATTCATCATGTTAAACCCACCACCATCCCCCTTTATAACCCACCTAACTTTTCTCTCTCCTCCACTTTCTCATTAACTCTTCTTCCTTCTCCATTAAATCCACCACCAACCAAGAACACCCCTTAGGCAAGTGCAACTTGCTTCCACAAGAGAACCTATTTTTATTGTTCCAATAGCTTCTTCTCATATTTCTAAGACACATTAGAACTTGTCATTTTCCATTTTGAGGCTTTGATTTTTGTAGATCTAAAAATTGGTCATTTTCAAATTTTGGTGGTTTTGATCTATGAAACTTCTTTGTTTTCAAATTTTGATGGTTCCACGTTAAAGAGAATTTCATTCTACCCAATTTTGACCATTTGAAAGTTGGCTTTGGACTTGTTTTGACCAAGTTATAGACTTTTGAAGCTATGGGTTTAACTATAGAGTTCTTGCTGATTTGAAGAAGACAGTGAGCAGTGTGCACAAGCTTTTTAGCTTGCGCCACTGAGTTGCGTGCGCTCTTTAGCACAGCGCAGTCTGACTCGTGCGCAGTCTGACTCGGGCGCAGTCTGACTCGTGCACAGTCTGACTCGTGCGCAGTCTGACTCGTGCGCAGTCTGACTCGTGTGCAGTCAGACTCGTGCACAGTCTGACTCGTGCGCAGTCTGACTCATGCGCAGTCTGACTCAGGCGCAACCTGACTCAGGCGTAACCTAGCCTCGTGCAGTCTAGTGCCTGGCACAACATGACTTGGCCTGACTCTTTCTGGCGCAACTTGGCTAATGCCACTTGTTGGCCATAGTACCCCTTGCTCCTCCCCCTTGGGCGCATTATGTCCCAATATCCCCCTTTTTAGGATTTTTGTACCCATTTTATATCCTTACCCATTTTATATCCTGGCGCAACATGACATTGTTTATGAATGTGAATCTGAACACGGCTTAGTGATGGAATTGCATGATCAGTGACCCATTGTGGTGCACTTGCATAAACACGAAATGACATTATGACCTTACAGGATAACTCTTGATAGTGACCCATCGTGGTGCACTCTTGACAAGTAAATTGACATGATAATTCTTGATGATGGTCCGTTGGGACGCACCCTTGCCTTGATAAGTAATCTTGATAAGTAACATGACATGATGGTGACCCGCCGTGGTGCACCCTTGACAAGTAATCTTGACATGATAACCTTGATATGCGGTTACGACAGCTAACCTGATATGCTAAGTGAATTCTTGATACCGTGGGTGATTGTATTGAATATGCTTGTATAAGCAACCAGTTTTGTCTCGTATCATGTCTAGGACATGTATCCCTGGTTACCACGGTCAGTGATTCATACTGAATCTGACTAGGTTAATGACTAGATTGATCAAGTAGAGCATATAGAGAGGTATTCCGGCTACAAGCAATCCCGTTATCTGGGCGCCTTCCTTGATGGACTTGTAGCCTACAGACGAGTAGCGCATATTTCCAGCTCACTGCTATGTGGGGCACTACATGAAACGATTACTATGCATACTGTCATGTGTTGCATCCAAGTCACCTAACAAGGCATGATAACTCTAATCTTGAACCTTGCGTCTGGATAACCTGGATAGTCTGCAGGGCTTGTGGCCGTAGGCGTACCTCATTGCATCTTGCTAGTAACTAAGCTTGTGATAACCCTAGTTAGTTAAGTATCAAGTCATACTCTTTGTTTGGCCGTGAATGATGGATGGAGTCCTATCTTGTCTAGTCTTGTCCAGATCCGGTGCATGGATATCTCCGGACATGCTTGTTTATGCTTTACTTTATCGATAATTGGTTCGAGGCTAAGTTCTGTTCAGGTGAAGGGTTACAACCCCGGTCCTTGTTTGGTTTACGGGTTGTAACTTGGTTACCGGAATAGTCCTCTAGTTATCTTATCGTTTATCATCATATTTTCTTTAACTCATGTCTTATGTTATTTTACCTATGACTTTATGTGCTGACATGCTGGTTTTAGTTCTTAAGTGAAGCCCCCTTTGTGGCACTTGCTCTTTCTGGGGTCTGACCCAGCTGGTTTTGTATGGCCAGATTTCAGAGCAGCTACCGAGGATCTTCCAACTTTCCTGCCAGATGGTGAACACTAGAAGGAATTCCGGCAACGAGTGGGTTTTTATTTTGCTCTCCCACTCCATTGTAAAAATATTCTTTTGAGACGTTTAGCCACCGAGCAAGTGTTAGCTCGTTGCATCTTTACTTACTGTCTGCCTACGGGCTGTAACATGATTGACAAATCCTAGGGTTGATCATGTATGACTTAAACTCTTGCTAGTCTTCGTATTTTGTATGACTATCTTCATGATCATCTGAATATGTAATGTATGGGATGCCTTACCTTGTATATCTGATGATCTACCATCTTGTTATATCTACTCGCTTGCTGGAGATTGAGACACTAGGCTTGTTATTGACCTTAAGAGACTGATGGCTTGTAGTAAACCCTCATGCATCTAGACAGCCGTGACCGTATTGCGAGGTGAGATTCACTTCAATGTACGTAGCTGGCTGTGTCTGTCCCCCGCTTTCCAGTATTCTGGTTCTGGGGCGTGACAGAAATGTTATAATGAACTAAAACACAATGCAATACTGTACTTGCCTGAATCCTTGCACAAACCGTAGTCATAAGTCGAGGATGCGAGGAATGTCGATCTAGAAGTTGTCAACCTATAACATACATCGTACCACGAACCATGCACGAAAACCATAAATCAATTCTAAGGTTCTAGTTCTAAATTCATAAAATAAGTGGCTAATTGGGTTACTAATCTATTAATAATTAATTTTAGAATAAATTTACTTAAAACCTAATTTATCCTAATAATAATCTGAATATAATCTAAATATGCAAGTTTGGCCATAAAAAATCATGTTTCCAATTTTAAAAATCATGGCACGCAAATCGAGACATACCGTTGACTATCTAGTTAAATGTCATGAACTCTAGGTTTTGAAAGTGCATCTTAGTAGATTTTAATTCCATGGGTGTGCTAGAATCGACCGTGCCGCAAAATCACGCTTTGGTCAAAAGATATCGCCGTTATGCCTAACCGTGACCAACACGATAATTTATCGATCAATTCTGAGTTCAACTAAATAACTAAAATACTAAATGAACATCTAAAATTTTGGGAAAATTCTGTTCAATGATCGTTGTGTTAGCTTTCCAAAACTTCAAACGGATCGCAAATCGGAGTTCGGGATCTCTCAGGATCTCGAAAACCGTGCGATGTATCAAGTTTTGGACAACAAACACTCACAGAATTTTCCAGAAATTCAGGATCAAAATATGCGAAAATAAAATATAAATTCTATAAGTTTACCTCAATACAAATCCAACAAAAAAATGAGACGCTAAAAGGAGGTCGGAGTTGACAAAAATTGCTTTAGGAAGTCGGGATTCTCCAAGATCAAAATTCCTCAAAATCGGCTGAGATTGATTAGGGTTTTCTGTTTACGAAAAAATATATTACTATATATAGGGAGCAACTGAGGTCGATGAAGCTGCGAGCCGTGGCTTCGCCACGTGTCCAAATCCCGTCGCACCCGCCCAGAAATGGACGGCTCGATTTCGACCCGGTTTTATGGGCTGGCTTATCAGCCATGGCTTCCTAATTATGAAGCAACACAGTCAACTGCTGACGCAGCTGACAGCTGGCCCGGCTCACTAGCGTTAGGTGGCTGACAGGTGGGCCACCTGGCACTGACTGGGTTATGATTGGATATTTATTTTTAGAAAATAATTTAAAAATCATTCTAAGGCCAAATAAACTCAAATAAAATCCTAAAAATTGCAAAAAAATTCTATAAAATTATAGAAAATATTTATAATCTACTAGAGCCTAAATAAAAATACTAAGTCTCAAAATAGTCTCAAATAAACCTATAGTAAAATCTTAAAAGTCATTAAAAATATTAAACCTTAATAAATAAGTATCTAAAAATCTCTAAAAATTATAATAAGCTATAAAATAATTAAACAATGCTTATATAAACTATATAAGGGACAAATGACTATAAAAGTTAATCATAATCAAATAATAAAAAAATTGGAAAGTGGGCTTACAGATCCTGTACAAGATGATTGAAGTGAACTCTGTCGGCGGCGTGCACTTACTCCCGAAAATGGGCTGCACCTCTGTCGGCGGCATGACTTACTCCCGAAAATGGGCTGCGGTCAAGCCTCGCGGGCCGATCATCAGGGAGAGAAGCGAGGACGTCGACGTCATTTTGGAGGTGAATCGAGTTACGATCCTCTCTTTTTTTGTTCTTCTTTTCTGAAATAATCTGATCATTTTTCTTTTCTTTGTAGGCGTCATGAGAAGTGAACTCCGCAGAGTCGGCGGCCGCCTCTGAGGTTGACCCTGCTCTAGTCGCCTTAATTAATGATATGACTGCCGAGCTTACTTCTACCAGGGTCGTCCCGACGACGGCTGAGGTTCCTCCTGTTGTCGACATCTCAACCCAGGACGAGGTGGGCTCTACTGAACCAGTCCCCGAGGTTGCTGAACCTCAGCCGGTTGACGCTGACCCAATTGTATCCACCTCTGGGCGGCTGGGGCAGAGGAAGCAGCTACAATCGGCTCAAGTGTCGCCGTTGACGAAGATACGGTAGTTGTGAGTGAGCCTCAGCTTCAACAACCCTCCCTGGTAAGCTAAGTCATGTCTTGACTAGTGAGGAGGTTCATTTGCTCTATCTTCATATCCTTCGGGTTAAGTTGATTGATGGTTGCTCCGGACATACAGGTCCTGCTCCTTCGCTGACGACGGCGGACATCATTGGGAGGGAATTCGCCAGGGAGGATCTGGTGGAAGAAAGTATGCCTCCTCTTCCTCCAACTCATATCGAGGGACCTCATGTCGAATCAAGTTCAGGAGGAGACGTGGTAGAATTGCCGGGGCGGGAAGAAATGTTCCCTATACCCTCCTTGGTTCATATGGCTCCAACACCGGAGGTTGACCTTTCTGCCCTGCCAAGTCCCCGGATCCTTCGGGCCGCGGAGGAGGATATGGCTGCTATTCAGGCGTCCTATCGCTCGGAACTTGTTTACCTAGTGATAGGGGCATCAAGTTTTGGTGCATCTTCTTCACGACCGTCTTTGACTCTGCCAGCTACTCTTCCTTTGACACCGTCTTCTTTGGAAGTTCTTGATGAATCATCAAAGGACGTGGTCGACAGTTTCTACTGCCACCTGAAACGAGGGGTCGAGGCTGCTCTGGAGAGGGAGACATCTTTTGCATTGGCTCATCAATGTGCCCGTGGCCAGATTGAACTCCTCAGGACACTCTCCGGCGGAGCAGGGATGGTTGAGCTTTTAGAGCCCAAATTACTAGAGGCTGGTCAGCTCGTTGCTCAATTTCAAGGACTGCGGCAAGTCGATCTATCTTCAGCAATAGATCAGGAGCACGCCTTCCTTATAACTGCCATAGAAAAGGTAAGGACGGTACGGGAGACGTCCAAGCCTGCTCTGGTGAAGGACCTCCGAGATTTGTCTCTGAAGTACGATCAACTAAGCCGTAGAGGAGAGGACTGTATCGCTCGGAAAGAGGCCGCCTCCCGTGGGATAGCCGATACCAAGGAGCAGATCCTCCAGCTTCATAAAAAATTGGTTTCTTTGGAATCTGAGCTCCAGGCCTTGTGCGAAGACAATGAGCTAATTTTCCGGGAGACCGACAAGGTCACCCGAACCTCAGATGCCTTGGAGCGTGCACTGAAGAAACTTGAAGACGGTTGGCAGGCACATGCGCATCTGGAGGATGCGGAGAGGTTGACTCAGGAGGCTGAGCGCCGGGCCAAACTGAGGATTGAGCGGTCAACGACCAAGCTGAGGACCGGCTCAGAGAATTGTGTGTCGCCGAACCATGATCGGCTTTTTCTTTCTTTCATTATTATGTTCCTTCATTTTTAATAGGGACGTGGTCCCAAAAAATGTAGTACTCTTGATTTTAAATGAATGACTATGTTTACATCATCCTTTATCTGTTGTGCTTGTACTGTATCTTTGGTATTATGGTATTTGCCCTACTGAGGGACTTTCTGTGGACCTATTACCCTTGGTATACCTTAGTTTTAGGTATGGATAATAAGTTTGATAGGGATACCTAGAACAACTCCGCGGTAAGGTGGACATGGAAGTTCTTGGTATCGGGCGAAAGAATGTCGTGGAGCAGCTGGGCTCCAGAGGCATGAGATGGTGAAAAGAGGTACATGTACTAGAGGACCTAGTACAGCATTTGTGGTCAACAGAGGACATTTGTGGTCAACTGTGGACATTTGTGGTTAAATGTGGACATTTGTGGGCCTATTATCCTTGGCGTACCCTGGTTTTGGGTACGGAGAATAAGTCGAGAGAAAACCAACATACTTATTCAGAGGTAATGAGGACATGGTAAATATGAGGGTTTTACAACGGAGTCTTCCTACTCAGATGTAATGAGGACGTGGCAGGAGTGGACTCAACGAAGGATACATAGAACAACTCAGAGGTAATATGGGCGTGGAAATTCTATGTAAAGGTGGTTTGTTTGTGATGGAAGAGAAACAACTCAGATGTGACATCAATGTGGTTGTTTTGGGAATTTTGTGGATCTGTTACCCTTTTTTATGCACAGAAAGCGCGGGTAATAGATTATGAGGAAAATGCTCTTCTAGGAAGCAAGTTCAGAGGTATGATCATACATGACTCACTACCCAGAAGATGCGATATGGATTCATTTGGAAGAACCAGAGTGTAAGTTCAACGGTACTTAAGGGTACATAACTCAACAATTCGGTTGATTCGGCGGATGTCGTTTAGACATAGTATTTCTTCAGTAACTTGCCATTGATGAGCATCATAGTCAAGTCTCCGTTTTGCTTTGCGAGACGGTATGCACCATTGGAGAATACAGCCTCGATGATAAATGGGCCTTCCCACTTTGGCTGGAACTTGCTGACGGTTTTGTGAGTCATAACCATCGGCCTCCGAACTGCCAAGACGAGATCGCCTACTTGGAATGTTCTCAACTTGACTTTTTTGCTGAAGGCTCCAGAGATACGTGCTTGATAAAGCTTAATTCGTTGTTGAGCTAGCAGACGCTTTTCATCTAAGGCCTCCAACTCTTGTAGCCGACGACGGTAATTATCATCCGTCGTCAATCGGTAAGTGAGGGCGACGTGGAGCGAGGGAATCTGGGTTTCCAAAGGGAGAACTGCCTCACTTCCGTATACCAGAGAGAATGGTGTATTTCCAGTGGCTGTCTGGACTGTAGTACGATATGCCCAAAAGCATTCGCCAAGCTTTTCATTCCAGTCGCGTTTGTTTGAGGACACGAACTTTTTGGAAGCTTGATTATAGTTTTGTTGAATGCTTCAGCCAGACCGTTAGCTGCCAGGTTGTACGGTGTTGAAGCAATATTCTGAATTCGGTATTTGTCGCAAAACCGATAGAAGGCATGGCTCGCAAACTGCGGACCATTGTCGTGGATGATCCTTCGAGGCAGTCCAAAGCTATAGATGATGTGATGCTTAACAAAGCTGATCACATTTGATGTCTTCACTTCTGCAAGCGAAACAGCTTTCGTCCATTTGGAGAAGTAGTCTGTAATTGCAAGTATGAAGCGGTGTCCTCTAGACGAAGGCGGGGTGATTGGACCAATAATATCCATTCCCTATGCCTCGAATGGCCAGGATGCCACCGTCGGATGTAAGAATTCGGATGGTTGGTGTATAAAATCCGCGTGGACCTGACAAGCTTTACATTTTCTTGTATAGTCTATCGCATCTGCTACCATCGTAGGCCAGTAATAGCCCATCCGGTGAAGACGATCTTGTAATTTCAGGCCAGGTTGATGGGCCCCACAAATGCCGTCGTGAGCTTCGCGTACAGCTTCTTTGGCTTCTATATTTGACAAACACCGGAGCAGCAACCCATCATAGGATCGCCGATACAACATTTTTGTCTCTGTATCGTAGAAGAATCTGAGAGAACGTCTTCTAATAGAAGTGACTTCTTTCGAATTCTCCGGCAAGATGCCTTAGACTACGAAGTCAATAAATGGAAGTCTCCAGTCCTGTGTTTCGTCGACCGCCAGGGCAGAGTAACTCACAGCAAATTGCATGTTGTTCTTAATACAAACCAATTCATGGCCTATTACGTCCACCAAATGATGAGTATGATTTGGAACCTCCAGAGAAGCGACAAGTCCTGCTAGGGCATCGGCTTCAATATTCCGGAGTCTTGGAACATGTTGTTCTTAATACAAACGCCGTCGTGAGCTTCGCGTACAGCTTCTTTGGCTTCTATATTTGACAAACACCGGAGCAGCAATCCATCATAAGATCGCCGATACAACATTTTTGTCTCTGTATCGTAGAAGAATATGAGAGAACGTCTTCTAATAGAAGTGACTTCTTTCGAATTCTCCGGCAAGATGCCGTAGACTACGAAGTCAATAAATGGAAGTCCCCAGTCCTGTGTTTCGTCGACCGCCAGGGCAGAGTAACTCACAGCAAATTGCACATTGTTCTTAATACAAACCAATTCATGGCCTATTACGTCCACCAAATGATGAGTATGATTTGGAACCTCCAGAGAAGCGGCAAGTCCTGCTAGGGCATCGGCTTCAATATTCCGAAGTCTTGGAACATGTTCTATGAAGAACCCTCTCAGGGACGTGATAATAGCGATTGCTATCTGATGATAGGGGATCATGTATTCATGGCGAACTTCATATGAACCTCGGATCTGGTTGACGATTAACTGTGAATTGCCATATGCTTCCAGGTACTCTACCCCCAGTTCCTTCGCAAGTCGGAGGCCGATAACCAAGGTGTTGTACTCGGCCATGTTGTTTGAACAAGGTTCCGTGAGTATACCCGATTGATCACCAAGCCAGAGGAAGAAATCAGTACCACTCCGACCCTAACTACGATGTTGTCCTTGGGCCCGGTTCTTGAAGCACCGTCGAAGAACATTCGCCAGACGGTAGCATGGGAAGCCACATTTGAATTGGCGACCTCGTCTGGGATCTCTTTATATATTCTGGTTGACTCCGAACCTAGATGGGCCGCTAAAAAGTCTGCCATAGCTTGACCTTTAACAGCTTTCTGCGGGACGAAGATCATGTGGTAGGGGGACAATAGTATCGCCCAGGTAGCAAGGCGAGAGCTGAGTGCACCTGGTTTGGTCATGAGGACCCTAAGAGGGTTGACTCGTGATATGACATGGATGGTTTGTCCTGTAACATAGTGTCGTGTCTTCTAAATGGCGAACACCAAAGCAAGACATTCCTTTTCCACGACGGTGTGTCTATGCTCAGGCCCTATCATCATTCGGCTGAGATAATAGATAGCTTGTTCATGTCCTGCATCGTTGTTTTGTGCTAGTAGAGTACCGAGGGAATGCTCCATCGCTCGCACATAGAGCAAAAACAGCTTTCCAGTAACCGGGGCCACCAGGACTGGAGGGTTTGACAGATATTCTTTAATGTTGTCAAAGGCACTCCTCATCCCATACAAAGGAGACGCCTTTCTTCATGAGGTGTGTGAACGGTTGGCATCGCCCGGAGAGGTTAGAGAAAACCTCCTGATATGTCAACCCCTTGACCAATTTTTTCGAATTTGGTGAAATTTTAAATTGATTTTTATTTGTCTCTTATTTTTCTCATTGCCTTACATATATAAATTGATGTGATTTAAGGATTTATTACATGTTAAATGAGGAGAGGACCCACAGGAAAATTTCATAAAGGCAGGGACCTATATGAAATTGACTGAATTCAAAATTCCTTTAAACCGCAACCTCAGCTTTGAATACGAATTCAAATCGAATTTGAAACAAATAAGATCAGTTGAAAATCCTGCGAATCCTATCTCTCCATCACCCCAGGATTATCAAACGGGTTGCATATATAGGAGGATATGGTAGTCGTTCCCCATCCTTCCCCGCAAACCCTAATCCTCTCCTGCGCAAGGGTCAAGAGACTTCCTCATCTCGACCTGCTTCCCTGGAATCGAAGGAATTCGACTACTCGAACCAGGTAATCATTGCCTCCATACAATATATCAATCCATTACGCAAGTAAATATTCTCGTGGGACTGTTCTATCATTAAGAGACCAGATGGGGAGTTGTTGTCAATGGCCATGGCTACGTGTACGCTTGTGCGTAGGTGTAGTTGTACCTGACAATAGGGGAACCAAGTTGTGTGTGTTAGCAAGTTCCTGTAACCAAATGCGTAGGTTTCAGTCGAATATAGGAGAGGTGGTTGAGGAAATTCCTCATAGGGAACTTGATTAACCATCCATGGCTGTGGCACCATATAAGGAGGGTGATACGTCTCAGTTGATAACTGAGTACGGGAATGTCTCAGTTGATAACCGAGTGAGGGTCGTATATTCTGGATGCAAGATTCTTTATAGGTTGGGTACCAGAAGCAAACACCAAGGATTAGGGCCAGATGGACCTTGACACCATTATTAGATGTTGTTCCCAGACCAGGGTAAGCATACAAGAGTCGAGTATGGATTTATATCAGAAGGACTATTACCAATTGCAGGGTATCCGATCACATTGTATCAGGAACCATGCAGCAGACCTGTTTCATCAGGTCCACAGGTATACTGGGTGCTACTATATGGGTATATGTAGATAGCCTTACCTGCATTTGTTACCTGCCCGGTAGAATTCAGGGCTGTCCTAAAGAGAACAACCAATGTATCCTTCTTACATCAATGCATCTAGTCCTATATGACAAAAAAATCAAACACTGGAATATCCTAGTATCCTGCTCAGTTCCTGAAGGATGCCCTGAAACACCCTCCTAGATTATGTTGGATAACCTCTGTGTTCATTTCCCTACTCCTGTAACATCCAACACATGAGAGGACAGGGTAGGATATATATATAAGACGCACCCAAATCTGTAGTGAGGACCCTGGGCATCAATTAATTAGGTGGTTGGGGCTCGGGTGCAAGCAGCAGGGAAGACCCAGGCTTGGGAAACTTTAGATGAAGTGTCAGTAGATGGATTATCCTTGTGCAGCAGTGAAGCATCAGGGTCTGACCAGATCACCTATAGGGCATAGCAGCTAGTTAATGGTACTAGAAGAGAAATAACAATGTTACATTATTAGGGACCTGGCTGAATCAGGAAGAATATAATTTGGGTGTTCGATGTTGTACATTATGAAATAATCTTGATGTCCTAATTTCAGCAAGTCAGTGTTAGGATTGTCAGATTCCAGGTTTTAGTTATTCCCAGGGGATTCTTATTTTGTCTTCCACGACTGCTGTTGTCCTATCACATACTTGTTTAGCCTCATTTAGTATCACTGTCAAACCCATACACATGTAACTTGTCCAAACCATTTCAAACAAGTGTCTATCTTATTCTCAATTGATACTACTTTAACCTCCTAGAATACACTGATTTTTATTCTCCAATCATCCATCTCAGACTTCTTATTTTTATTTTGCCCAACAGTAGGACTATAACCATGTCAGTCTTATTATGGTTTCCTAGATCTTATCTTTTCAAGTTGGATGGTTTTCTAAGTTACAAAATGGTTTTCTCATACATTCAAGACAGGAATGTTCTATATTCAAAATTCGGTTTTAGTGTTCAGGGCAGGAAAGTTCAGTATTCAAATTTGGGTCTTATCACACATATTAAATTATCTTTTTGGTGGGAAAATGCATTTGTCTTCTCCGGATTTAGAGACTAAGGCTAGTCACATTTTTCAGAACCATATATTCCTGTTATTCTTGGGCATACTCTGAGACGTTCAACATCTCCAGCGAAGCAAACATTGTACTTCAGTGAATTAACTTTGGGGTTTATGGATAATTTTATCTCACATTAGCATGCTTTCCAGCCAGGAAGTTCAAAGGCTCGTGGGCTACTCTATTCCAGACTCGAGCCTTCAGAGAGCTGCTTCATTAGCTCAAAACCTTTTTGCTTTGCAGCATGATGCTCATGAGGGTGCAACTATCCCAGCAAAAATGGTTGTTCATCCATACGAAAATAATCCTGAATTGGCTCCAAGCTTAATTTCCAAGCTCCTTCTCGATTTCTTCCAGATTCCTCGGAAAATAGTCTAATGTTGCCTGATGATTGTTATATAGCTTCTAGTTTGTCTTTTGATGAGCAGGATAATCACTTGTTTTCTGCAAATCATCATTTAAAGGCTGAATTTCAGGGAAATACTAGAGCAGTTTGCTTGGTAGGATATGACTAGTAGGATTAAACAATAAGTCACCTTGAGTATAGTGTTAGCAGGTTTCAATAGTTACCAGATAAGGGTGCATGACCCTGAAAGTACTAAGTCTATAGGGACACTTCATTTATAAGTTCACAAGGTGACAGGAAAGAAGGACAGAGTGGCATGTAGGCAAGTGAACATAGGAAAATCTATCAACCAAAGGGGAATAATGATAAATAGTAAAGGCAACTTGGTTAATTTGAGTTTCAACACCCAGTCTGATTAGATAGTGTAGACTTGTGCTATTTCTTCATCTTTAACACTGTAATTCATTAAATAGGTTCTTTGGATATCGATTTGGACACTGACCAGTGCCAGCAGCTCAGTACCACAGACAAGTATACCTTGCCTTTCTACACAGCTTTATTTACATGCACTGTCTTTATTTATTATCCAGTTTTTCTCATATTATTGGCATGTATCTTTCATATCATGTTCGTATATTTTTATCATTGCTTTAGACAGTGTTCACAGTTAGCCTTGTTTCTTATTGATCGTGCCTTGATTGAGTCGTGCCTCCGTGTCTTGAACCTTGAAGCTAACCTGCGAGTCCACGATAGGGACGAGGGTTAGTAGTTATTGGTCCAAACCTGCGAGTCCACACTAGGGACGAGGGTGATGCTAGCCTGCGAGTCCACACTAGGGACGAGGGTTAGTAGTAGATGCTAGCCTGCGAGTCCACACTAGGGACGAGGGTTAGTGGTATAGGGTTACGCCTGCGAGTCCACACTAGGGGCGAGGGTGATGCTAGCCTGCGAGCCCACACTAGGGGCTAGGGTTAGTAGTTCAAACCTGCGAGTCCACGTTAGGGACGAGGGTTTGAGTATTCGATTTTGTTCTCCGTCTTGACATGAGTTCTCTAGTCCTTGTTCAACAGTTTATTTTCGTGTAGACAGTGTATAGATTCGTACTTTATTCATTGCACCGTTTTACTTGTTTATTCTGTACTTTTCTCCATGCATAATAAACTGTTAGAAAGGCTCGTTTTTATGTATCTTGCTAGTCCTCTGAGGACCTGATGATCTCTTCAGGTTAGTCGAGTTGAGTCAGGAGCAGACCAGAGGGTTGAGCCAGCATCAGATCGCATCGCTTGCACTTGAGGTGGTCTAGATTAGCAGTTTTTATTCAGTTAGTTACTCTTTGTATTCTTTATTTATCTTCCGTCTATTGGTAGTGGATTTGTGTCCACCGGACGTGACAGTGATTTTTGATATTCAGTTTATTCATTATTATTTCAGTTCATGTCTTTTCTTTGATCTTGACTGTGACATGATTATTTCTGTGGATGAGATATAGTTTACCCGTGATTCTAGATTGCCGTGACTTGAGTATAGACAGCGTACTACCGCCGACACTGCGGCGTAGGCTGGGCTTGGACACGTTTCGTATCCGAAAAGCGGATGCGGGTCGTGACATGATATAAGCTAGCCTCCCTTGAAGGCCTCTGAGTTCTCGGAGATTTCTCGGGGGACCCATCTCCATGATTGCCTTCGTCTTCTCAGGGTCTATATGGATTCCCTGGGCGGTAATGATAAAACTCAAGAATTTTTCGCTAGATACGCCCAAGAAGGATTTGGTGGGATTTATTTTCAAGTTGTGTGCTCGTATCAAGTCGAATATTGTCCTCAAATCGTGCAGATGATCTTCCTTAGAGCGACTTTTAACGACGATGTTGTCAACGTAACACTCCACGGTCTTACGTATGTGACCTCTGAAGATGACACTCATGGCTCGTTGATATGTGGCGCCAGCATTCTTTAAACTGAATGGCATGACTGTGTAGCAGTACACACCTATTGGCGTTCGAAATGATGTATGCTTTTCGTCTTCAGGAAATATCTTGATTTGGTTGTATCCTGAGAAGCCATCCATGAACGACGTGCGCTCAAAGCCACATGTATTGTCAATCATTATGTCCGTAATAGGAAGAGGGAACTCATCCTTAGGACATGCTTCGTTTAAATTCCGAAAGTCGATGCAAATTCGGATCTTTCCATTCTTCTTGAGGATCGGTACTATATTGGCCACCCAGTCTGGATGTTGTTCCTCACGGATGAAGCCGCTGGCTATTAGTTTATTGACCTCAGCTTCGATAGAGTTCATGATGTCTGGGCAGAATCGTCGTTGCTGTTGTTTGACCGGCTTTGCGTCCGGATGAATGTTGAGCTTATGGAGTGCAACCTCGAAGTTTAGCCCTAGCATGTCTTCATAGCTCCAGGCGAACACGTCAATATACTCTCTAACGAGTTGCAAAAGCGACTCCCGCTCTTCGTCTGTCAGGCTTTTGCTGACGAAGATTGGCTTTGGAGAGGATTCATCGTCGAGGTCAACTTGCATGACCTCATCTTCGGTAGAAGGATCTCTTCGTTCGAAATGCTTCTCCCACTGCACATCTAGCTGTTGTACCCAAGGCTCTAACTCGAGAAGTTCAGGTACGTCTTCGTTTTCTTCATAGGCGTCAGCAAACGCCATATTGACAAACCAAGTTTGCCTGAGTACATCCCCGATGCTGACATCCGAATCAGAAGTGGGTGATCCGGTTGAATGTGAATGTCATTCGCATTCCTCATCCGAGCTTTCAGGAGTTGTTGCAGGTGTAACATAGCCTAGACCACGTCTGGTCTTGTTGTAATATTCCCATGATTTTCCAGTCGGGACTGGCAATTGTAAAGGTAATCGCCGGCCGATGCCATAGTTCAAGCCTGGTGTAGTCTCCATATCATACCCATGTTTTTGCATAAGGTACTTGGATCGGGAGCTATACAGATAAAGGGACAGTCTCCCGGTGTCGGGTCAGAGATCGACTTCTTCTGGCCTGAAGGACTGTTGACCATTCTTTCGGCCGAAGATGATTGGATGGTCCCCTCCCGGGACTATGAAGCAAGCGCCCTCTACGAGAGTAAGTTGGTTCGCGGTATAGACATTTGTCACTTGTGTGTGTAAGTTGGTGCCTATACCGTGTTCCATAGCATACATTATACGGAGCTTATTAAGCTCGAGGTAGTTTAAAGATAGCCCTTTATTGATAAAATAAGGTATCTTTTCAGGTGGTATTACATCATCAGCAGAAGGAACATCAGTGTGGGCAATCACATACTTGGCTAGCTCTAGCTCCTCTTCAGCCATACCCTGAATTAATGAAGACTGGGAAGATGACCTGGGCAGCTTGATCATCAAGGGTTCCACTAGTAGTGCAGGACGTGGGGTCGTTGGCGCACTAGCGGTCCCTGGCTTAGTGCTTGGTGCTGGACGTGGAGTTGTTGGCTCACTAGCAGTCTCTGGCTTAGCGCTCGGTGCTAGACGTGTCTTGGGCAAACGAATGACCATCTGCTTAACAGAAGAATTGATCTCTTCTGTTTGTTGTTGGCCGGCTCTCGACAGCCTGATTGTCAGTGGCTCCCCAGTGGATCTCGGCCCTTGACCAGACCTTGGCAGTCGGATAACCATCTGCTCCTTTTGTGTAGTGAGCACCGGGAGACTAGTTGCCTCCTTACGCAGAGTGGCTATAAGCGGTACAGTTCTTCCCGGTTTGCGGGGTTGGAGATGGATCTTCAGAGGCTCTTCCGATCCCATTGTAGCCTCCATATGCTCTTGAGCATCCTCTTTGATCAGGTGCCTTTTGGATTTCTCGTACAAACAGGAATCAGAATAGTAGGATTCAATCCCTTTGAAGGGATCGATGTCGGCGAACTCTGTCTTTACGAATCCGTGCTTGTCAACATATTTGAAGCACTAGCACAATGTGGAGGGTACGATCATATAATCGTGTATCCACGGACGCCCCAGGAAGATGTTGTAGGACGTATCTGTATCTATGACATAGCAATTCACTACCGACTGAAGGTCGCCAATTTGGCATTTCAAGCGAATCTTCCCAATAGGATAGCTTCTTTCGGAATTGAAACCGCTGATGGCAGTGCTGGTAGGTGTCAGCCGATGCATAGGGATGCGCAGGAGGTGAAGCAAGCTCTTTGGAATTATGCCTATCGAAGAACCGGGATCAATGTACATCTGATCCACCTTGACGTCGCCAACGTATCCAGTGTAATACAGAGGGCGATCGTGTAGGTTGGTCTTGATGAGCATATCCTGCGGAGTGAACACAATGTTGGGCATGGCACCTATATAAGCGCTGTCCTGGAGATCCGTCGGTGAGCTCTCCCCTGTAAGCTTGACCTGAGCTAAATACGCGTCGGCATTCTGGAGTGCTTCGCTCAGTGCAATGCGAACATCTTTGAAGAGTCTCAGGAGCTCATATAGTGATAATTTGGCTGGTGTGTTGGCCAATTGCACCAGAATGTCAAATTTATAAGGCCTTTCCAATCTCTGAGGTGCGTCTTTACAGAGCGGCTTGTCAAAACGGGTCTCCTTTGGCTTGGGCTTATCGGCCGGTGGAGGCTGAGAAGGTCCTGGGGCATCAGCAGTGGCCGGCTGACGTTCTTCACCCGAGTTACCCGACATGGGTTAAGTTTGTGCACCAGACCGGGTAATGACTGCTGTCGCTTCTTCGATATCAGCTGAAATTGTGTGGCAGGACTTAGTCTTCCTGCCTTCTTCTTGTCGATAGGGGATGGTGCTGACTGAGTTACTTCGGGCACCAAGTCCGAGTGGACCCACATGACCTCTCCCCTTGACGTGGTGAGGGGCACCAGCCCAGTCGTCTGGTCTCGGGGAGGTGAAAGGTTAGTGACCTTCATTGTTGCCCGGGGGATGGGTACTACGCCATCTTGAGTCCTCGTTGGAGGGAAGCTACCGAATTGGACTGACACTATGTTGGCAGCCACGGTTACCTCTTCGAAATCAATGGCCAGAGCTTTGGAATCGATAAGGTTCTGGATGTATCGCCTCAATTGGAAGCAGTCTTGAGTAGCATGGTGGACATAGTGGTGGTAGTGACAGTACTTTGGGCTCTCCATCTCTGCAGGTCGAGGTTTACGTCTCGGCGGAGGGAGCTGAATTCTATCTCCTTGCAAGAGCATGTCAAAGATGGGCTTGACATGGCTATCTTCGAAAGAGTAAGTCACCTGAGGCCACTGCTTCTTTGCCTGCTTTGGTTTAGGTTTCTGGGCTATGTCAGCCACCATAGCCTGCTTGCCCTTGGTGTCTCGGTTGTTAGAGGAATTACCGCCGTTGTTGTTGTTGGCATTAGGGCATTTTCCCTTGTCTTCCCCATCCGAGATATGCAATCCCAATTGACGAGCCTTCTTCAATTTAGCTTCTGCGCTAGTGGCGCTAATGATGAAGGTCTTCCAGTCTTTAAATTGACTTTCGCCCATCCAGAGGCTGATTGTGGGGAGCAGCCTCTTCTGGCAAATTTCAATCAAAGAAGAGTCCAAATTACCGGAGGGCAACTTCATCGCGGTTTGGCAAAACCGCTCAATGTAATTCCTTGTCAGCTCCTTCTCTCCTTGAACAACGTCCATGAGGGTTGACATTGTCACATCTTGTCCTACCTCGTAGAACCTCTCCAAGAACATATGTTTGAAGCCGGCGAAGGAATGGATGCAGTTATCCGGCAGGTTACGGTACCAGTCGAATGCGACCCCCTCTAATGCCCCAATGAACAACCTCGTGAGGATGGCGTCGTCATGCGATAGATGGTCTATTGTGACCTCGAAGTAGGTCATGTATCGGCTCGCAGATGTCTTTCCGTCATAAGGATTGATGTTGAATGGCTTGTATCGAGGAGGAAAGGGGACATCTCTCCATGCAGCGGGATACGGCTGTCGTATCTTTAGGTCCTGAGAGGTTTCTCGGGCGTGGAACATTGTCCGGAGCTCCTGACTTCTCTTCTCGCTTCCCTGGCCTCTTCTGCAGCAGTGGGAGCCGACATTCCGGGTGGATTGTCGCCCGGGGTTGGTGCAGTTGTGTTTGAGTCCGCATTGACGGCGGGACCCAAGCTTGTTTGGCCAGGTGTCCTTCCTTGGAGAGCCGATAGAGCCGCCTTGATCTCGTCCACAGACTTAACCAAGGTATGAAGTATGGCCTCAAGAGTGTCGAGGCATTACCGATCACTAGGACCATCTTGGTCATTCTCAGTCATGAACACTGTTCTCACATGAGGAGCAGTGGAAGGAACTGTAGAAGACGTGCTCTCCAAATCATACCCTCGAATAGAGAAGTCGTCGGGGTATGTGGGAATGTTCTCCTCAGGTTCAGACTCGGAGGAAGTGCTACCTCCTGCATATGAGGTTGCCTTATCTTGGCACTTATGGACGTCTTCAGGGATGTCAGAATCTGCTACATCTGTTGGGGGATTGTTTCCTCTGGTTCTTCTTTTTGGAACACCGGATTGTCGTGGATGTTCCGAGGAGTGCTACCCCCAGCTTCAACTACCCCCAGAGATGACGATGACGAATCTCCAAGTGTTGAAGATTTCATCTTTAAACGGGTACCTTGATAAACTCCTCCTGTGACGGTTGTGGACAACCGCTTAGATGAGAGTTTCTTGACTGCGCTGGTTGAAATTATCGGGCTAGACACATTTATTTTCTTTCCTTCCTTGCTGGTAGGGATCTTTCAGGTAGAGTTACAGGATGCGAAGGGAAGCACCTCATCTCCCGAGCTTTGTTCTAGGTCCGGTCCTGGCTGCTGCAGTCATTGGAAGACAGACTGCCGGTCCTCTTGTACTGCTGTCTTGTTGCAGCAGCAGTTGACAATAACTTATGTGCAGTGATGTCTATTGAAGGATTCTCCGCACACAAGGTTTCTTCTCTTTTCTTGCGCTTGTGAAGAATCACCTCACGCAAGTCAAGTGCATCTCGAGCAACCTTTACACTCGTTTTGTGGGTCCGGGAATCCCGAGACAACGAGTGTGTTGGTATCATGTTTGCTCCCTGATGCGGGGCTAGTAAAAGCACTTGCCCTTGGTCATTGTTGGGAGACTCTTGGGAACCACCCTGTCCGTTTGCCATCGGGGGCTGGACACGGGTGGTTCTGTAAAACTTTCCATCAAAGACCCACATAACAGTTAGCGGGACTCTCTGGTGGTCAGAGGTTGGGACGCTGACTGAGCTCGACGAGCCCGCGCTGTCCTAGACTTCTTCATTCTAGCACCCAAGGACGCGTAGTAGGAAGAGTCCAAACTGTGCCGTACGGAGTCTGGCATATCCTTATTGGAGCATATGATGTCAGGACCGCATGAGAGGCGGTCGAAGATTAAACCCGAGCCGCATAGGGCAGATGGCCGGCGGCTGGGATTGGGTGCCGCATAGGCCATTTCCCTGCGGCTAGAATTGCTGGCCGCATAGGTATTCTGCATACGGCTGAGACTGGTGGCAGCATGAGCCTTCTGCATGCGGCTGGAATTGGTGGCCGTATGAGCCTTCTGTATGCGGCTGGGATTGGTGGCCGCATGAGTCTTCTGAATGCGACTGATATTGGTGGCCGTATGAGCCTTTTGCATGCGGCTGGCATCTTTATGCGGCTTCTTCCTGGACCGCATAGAGTTCCCAATTGCTCCCATAAGTCCAGCATCGTAGTGTTTTCCTTTGCCGGACTTGGGGACAGCAGGGTCCTCTGCGGCCTGAAGTGGGGCCACATGTGAGTCTCCTTCGCCGTCTTGGGCAGCAGAGAACACTTCTTCCAGAGCTTGGAAAGGAGCCACGGTTTTGGACCTCCACTCCCTGCGGGCCTTCTTCGTGCCGGCTCGCTTCTAGATCGGGCTAGCGCTCCCGTCGGAGAGCATCTCTTCAAACGCTTGCTGGTCGAAGCGAACAACCAGCATCTGTTGCGTGGAGCCGAGTTTGGCTACGTCCGATTGCGTCACCAACTTCTCAGCAGTGGAGAAGTTAGTCCCCAGCAGAATTGCCATCATGTTTGCCATTAATTGTCAGAGAACAAAATAGTTTTATAGGAGGACTGAACTTTAACTTACAATTACAAACTCGCTTGTACAAAAGAGAGCCTAGGAACAAAACCTAAGAAAAGTAATCTAAGTACAATTGTTTAATTTGGATTCTGGGGGGTGACGGTAGAGGCTCGGGAAAGTGCTATCAACTCTGCCTTACTCCTTGGACGATCGAACGCAACCTCGGCTCCGGTGAAGAAATGCTCTCTCTATGTATGTTTTTGTCTCTGTCCGTATGCAAGGGAATAGCACCTTGCTATTTATAGGAATTTGTGAGTAGTGGGGTGTGCAGCCATGTAGCTAATTTTGGACCACATCCTTGTAACTATACCTTGAGAAGTGGGCAGTTAGGGATTGGTTAAGATTAATCATGATCTGTTTGTTGCACAAAATTTGAACTGTTAATGACTTGGTCAATTTCTGCCACGTGTCTCAACTGCTACTATGTGGCGAGCCACATGAATGATGCATCCTGGCTGGGCCACATGAAGGACTGTCCCCAAGCCGCATGAAGAGTGTCTCATGATCGGACCGCATGAAGGATGTCTCATAACTGAGCCACATGAGAGTCGTCTCATGACCGAGCCGCATGAGAGTGGGTTCATGACAGAGCCTCATGAGAGTTGTCTCATGTCCGAGCCACATGAGAGTGGCTTCATGACAGAGCCGCATGAGAGTTGTCTCATGTTCGAGCCGCATGAGAGTTGTTTTATGACCGAGCCACATGAGAGTGGTCTCATGACTGAGCCGTATGAAGGTCACATGGGCGATCCGCATAAAGAACTTTCTTTGGAATTTGTGAACTGTACCAGATATCATGCAGATTTTCTCGTCTTTTTAGGAGCATGTCACGTCTCGTCTTTATGTCAGAGCCATCATTTCTGTCAGAACTGTCGCCTTTATGTCAGAGTAATAATGGCCAGCTTTATGGCCAGCTGTATAGGTAGAGTTTTTGAACCGCATAAGGCCGTATGGAGCTTTCTAAGCCGTATAAAGCTTTTTGAGCCGCATGAAGCTCCCAAGGATTTTGAGCCGTATAGAGTTTTATGTTGATTCTGGGCCACATAAGAATCACTATTCTTTTCCATGCTTCTACAGGCACGATCAAAGGGAGGCATCGTGGTCGGCCTAGGCGGAAATCAAAATGGCTTACGGTGCTGGCCTGGGTGCGGGCTTGGCCACCCAGGAGACGTAAGGCCGGATATTTCAAGAGACTATCAAGGTGTACCAGCCATCACGCTATGATAGGTGATAGTACCAAAGGAGAATATGTCCAAATTGGCTTGTGATGCCAGCGACCGGTGCATATAGATTTAAGTGGGCTTTGCTGGTGGAAATCCACGTGCAAGTCCTTGCATTGAAACAAAGTAGTTTAAGTTAACTGAATGAAGCGCCTTCTGAACAGGCTTGAAATGTAACACACCAAATGATAAAGAGTACTTCATGCAAATGAGTTAGAGAACATGCCTACGACGTGCTAAAATCTGAGGCAGGGACACGCCCTCGACACTGAATATTCACATGAATTGCGTTAAGTTGTTATGTATGAATTGTTGACTAACTTGGTTTACTTTGGACAGGAAAGATCAGACGGTAAGTATGGGTAAGTCGTACATGTATTTCCATGCAAACACTTGGAATCGGTAACACGAGATAGGTTATGAAATATGCTATGAAACTGATCCTAAGGCAAGATTAGAAAGACAATGAATGATAGACGGTGCACAAAAGTAAATAAAACGTGTTTGGTAATGATAGAATTGTGGGCGAGCTAGCCTCCCCACCAGTATATAACAATGTACTGATAACCCCACAGATTGCTTGCAGGAAGCAGGAGACGTCATCGGGTGCGGAGCTTCCCTCGAACGTGCTAAGGCGCAGAGCCAACTCTGGAGCCTTGGAACGTTGCAAGGAGCTGAAGCACCATATATAGGACATAATGTATCGGAACATCGCCATAAATCATTCCATCTTGTAAGCCACTTGGCACGCCTTTTATGTTTCAGAGAGAGAGAGAGCTTGAGCGACTTGTAATCTCGGCCTAGCGCCGCTTGTAAACTTCGTGAATATCAATAAAGAGATTGAATTTGTTCCAACTTGTGTTCATTTATTTTTCGCTGCAAATGGAGACACTCTGTGCGACTCTGTGGCCTATCTCAAATCGGTCGTTTCTGGACTTAGCCTTGCATGGGCGCAACCTAGGCCCGTGCGGCATCACGCCTTAGCGAGGACGATCGCTCCTACGGGAGCGGGGAGTAACAGATTGGTATCAGAGCACGGCTTTACGTCCTTGGACTTCATTTCGATTCTCTCAGTTTTGAAAGCTCATTTTGAAACAAAAGAAGTGTACGCTCTCTCTCGTTGTGCCTTGGGATGTTCCATACAATAAGTCTAATATTTTCAAAAGCTCATACGATTACTCGATTGGACGGGATCGATAGGCAAAGGCCTTTGTGCCAAACTACGACGGACTTGAGTTGGAAGGAATCAGTGCTAAAAGTTAGCAAATGCAGTGCGTGCTTGAATAACCTTACGTTGACAATAGCAAACGAGCACACGAGACCGAAGTAGAGTTCGAACGGGATGGTTATGCACGTAGCCTTTTGGCTAAGTTGTGCCGAGTATCGCGCACCTAGACCTTCTGGTGCAAACGAGTTACGAGCAAAATTGACTATCGCTCGGACGAGAATAAGTGAGACTTAGACCGTATGTTGATAGAGACGTTACTTGACCAACGCTAAAGCGAACACGGGAAATGGTTCTTAGACTTTGAGGAACGAGCGAATGCACAATTGAACATTTCGATTGTGAGTCGAATAACCTTTTGAGGATTTGTAGAATGACTTGACCCCGAGTGGTGTATGTGATAGCTTCGAAGAAGAATAAGAGTGAGTGTCGACGACTAGTCGAGTGGCTCGAACCCTGAGTGGTGTATGGACGTTATAGAAATTGTTCGAACAAAACTAAAGGATTTACGGATAGAACGAGTATGTCGACAAGCAATGATATTGCGCGAAGCCTTAGAATGAGTAACGCTTATTTGGTTGCGACTTTGAGAGTCTCAAACGAGATATCGTTCGAACGAATTAAGAATTCGTAGTGCAATTGCGAAACGATTGAATGGAGATTCGAAACGATAAAATAAATGGATGTTTTGGTCGAGGAAACGTAGTGGATCGTGCATGCGATTTTGAATTTAGTCGAAGGGATTGAAACTTGAGTTAAGGTAAAATACCCATGGACGAGATCGAAGATAGCACGATCGGAAGATAGCGTGCATAGGAAACGTTGATTTGAAGATACGAGAATGACTAAGGATTTGGAATAGATGTTGCTCAATGAAGAGTTAGCACGAGACAGCAAATTGAGGAATTAAGTAGCACGACTCAGAATTCATTGCAAAAGGAAGATCGTCATGTTATGTACATCATCAATGGTATTGAGGCGTATCAAAGATCGATGTATGATAACTCGAGGGTACTCTGATTCGATGAATGATGATCGTGTTAGAAGTTATTATTTTAAGGGATGCTATGTTGGAGATTTTGATAGGAATGAACGTTTGGATGAAGAAGGGAAGTGACTTGATTGTTCGATGATAACCACAACGACAACGATCTTGTCTTGCGCGAGTGCAACTCCAGCCTCGCACATGCGTCACATCGGACTTGCATGAGATCGGGGCGCGACATATTGCAAGGCTAGACGACCTTGTGATCGACTACGTGAATTGGATATGATGGATAGGTGAATTGTATCAAATATACTTGAAGAGATAGACTATGATAATTGCTAGTACGGACACACGATATTGACATGTCAAGGATTTGATTGAGGACAACCTATCGTAGGATGACTTTCCTAAACGAGCTCGGACTTGGAACGGAGAATGTATTGATGTGAATAGGGTGAACGCTGCTTGATGTTTAGAAATTTGAGTGAAGCAAACTTGGGTAGAAACTCCCGTACGAAAGAACAAAATGGTTTGACCATAGGATTGGGGCAAGCGTCGTACAATGACTTTGCACAATAAACCGAGAACTTGACTTGTACCTATGACCTTGTGAGCTGACCTAGCGAATAGACGGACAACCCTATGCCGAGCGATTGACATTACAGTATCGTCTGGACAGACGATAGACTTGGGGCAACAAGACTTAGAGTAGGATGGGGAAACTGGGAGTGTGCGTGAACGACAATGAGATTAGCCCCAAACGAAGTGAATGATAGGAATGGATGATGCACAACTAAAGTTGGGATAACGAATTGAATCATTGATAGGAAGATATACTCGATGATAGTGTAATACTTGGTTTTGAATATGACGAGAATTACTTAGACTTGGTCGACCCCGCTAAGAAGAAACCGTATTGATTCCATAGACAAGAACGCTTGAGAAACGAATCGGATCATTTTGAGAACCGAGATAAACGATAGTGAGGCGCACTTGAGTTTGGTTTTAATCGAAGTTAGCGAAACGATCGGCAAATCGAAACTATCACGAGTAGCTTGTCCGACTTTGCTATCGCTAAGCTTGGTTGAAATGTACGTATTCGGGGGATGCCTTGAATATGTGCACGATCCAAACTCAGCGATATGATGAACTCGAATGCAGATGCAAGTGGATATTGAGATGCGCATGAACGAATAAGTGAGTTAGCCTCAGCCTACGACTCTCGGGTTTGGTGAATTATAACGCACCTCGTACGACCATCTCAGCCCTGCAACAGGGCACAATAGTGACCAAGTCGAAGAAACACGACGATTAAATAAGTACCATCGAATCTAAAATGAATGAACAGTCATTCAATAAAATTTACCAAACGCATGCAATATAAAACTTGGAAGGATAACCGAGCATAATTCGATGCCATCGAGCGATAAAGCCATTCGATAGGGATTGTCTAAGATACGCACACGGCATGAGTTAAGGAATGGTAGGATGACCTGCACGCAGGAAGTCTCGAGGACGAGACTTGTTTTGAGTGGTGTATTATGTAATGACCCGCTCAGCCCTAGCAGAACGCCGATTCAAACGGCAAGTGCAACGACTAAAACGAGTCGTCGACTCGAAGAGTTGCGTCGACCCGATGAAGAATCGATGCAAGACTTACATTAGCCCATCGAAGATGAATCCAGACTTAGAATTTCAAAGGCGTGCTCGGAGTATCGCTCGGCCGATGCGAACATCGCTAAGGTGGGTGGCTCCGATGAACCCGTCTTTGCTTAGCCTAGACACTTAACAATACGGACAATATTGCTAGAATCGCTAGGCGATAACACCGCACATGCTAATAAACGACTCAACGCCCTTAGCTAAGGGAATAATCCCATCTTGTATGCTTATTTAGAATATGGAAAAGAACTCGAAAAATATAGGAACTCTCGCACCGCGCTCCACGCTTGTGCTAAGGTACAAGCTTACATTCAAGTTCTTTATGCGTTCAATAATGAAGCAATGAATGGTTTACAACAATGAAATAGGAAGACTATCGACATAGTCGTTCCGAATAGAGTATAGCAACATTGAAATACTACGGGACCGATGGGTCGCCAAGGCGACTCCCGCACGGGGAGTTGCATAATTGTATGAATGAATGAATTAACGGATAAGTGAATGAATAAATCAATGAATGAATGAATGAATACGTGAATGAATCAATAAACGAAGGGACAAGTGAAAGAAAGAAAAGAATGAATGAATAAAAGATAAGAAAGAAAGGAATGGTTAGCGACAGGTATGACGGGGACGTACATCGGGGCTCACTACCCGCGCTGCACGGACGCCGCCACCAACCTGGTCGATAACACATTATGGCTAAGGGTTAGCCTATGGCTCAGAGACAGCCGTTAATTTAAAATGACAAGGCAATACGAAATAGTCGTGAAAAATCCCATCATATACGGGAGGTAGGCAGAATAAGGGATTTCTGCGGCACGATCAAAGGGAGGCATCGTGGCCGGCCTAGGCGGAAATCAAAATGGCTTACGGTACTGTCTTAGGTGCGGGCTTGGCTACCCAGGAGACATAAGGCCGGGTATTTCAAGAGACTATCAAGGTGTACCAGCCATCACGCTATGATAGGTGAGAATACCAAAGGAGAATATGTCCAAATTGGCTTGTGATGCCAGCGACCGGTGCATATAGATTTAAGTGGGCTTTGCTGGGGGAAATCCACGTGCAAGTCCTTGCATTGAAACAAAGTAGTCTAAGTTAACTGAATGAAGCGCCTTCTGAACAGGCTTGAAATATAACACACCAAATGATAAAGAGTACTTCATGCAAATGAGTTAGAGAACATGCCTACGACGTGCTAAAATCTGAGGCAGGGACACGCCCTTGACACTGAATGTTCACATGAATTGCGTTAAGTTGTTATGTATGAATTATTGACTAACTTGGTTTACTTTGGACAGGGAAGATCGGACGATAAGTATGGGTAAGTCGTGCATGTATTTCCATGCAAACACTTGGAAGGCAAGATTAGAAAGACAATGAATGATAGACGGTGCACAAAAGTAAATAAAATGTATTTGGTAATGTTAGCATTGTGGGCGAGCTAGCCTCCCCACCAGTGTATAACAATGTACTGATAACCCCACATATTGCTTTCAGGAAGCAGGAGACGTCATCGGGTGCAGAGCTTCCCTCGAATGTGCTAAGGCGCAGAGCCAACTCTAGAACCTTGGAGCATTGCAAGGAGCTGAAGCACCATATACAGGACATAATGTATCAGAACATCGCCATAAATTATTCCATCTTGTAAGCCACTTGGCACGTCTTTTATGTTTTAGAGAGAGAGAGCTTGAGCGACTTGTAATCTCGGCCTAGCGCCGCTTGTAAACTTCATGAATATCAATAAAGAGATTGAATTTGTTCCAACTTGTGTTCATTTATTTTCCGCTGCAAATGGGGACACTCTGTGCGACTCTGTGGCCTAGCTCAAATCGGCCGTTTATGGACTTAGCCTTGTACGGGCGCAACCTAGGCCCGTGCGGCATCACGCCTTAGCGAGGACGATCGCTCCTACGGGAGCGGGGCGTGATAATAGCAGTAGTACCCAAACCATAGGCCAAAATCTAGTATGGATAGGCTTAGTTAAGGGTGAGTATCAGAACAGTAATTGATGAATAAAGTATCAAAAGTTGTGTTTAAGGAACTATTGGGTCAGGGAAAGCCAGATATGAAATTGGGACTGTGAGGTTGGAAAGGAGCAAGCCTATTTGGGTATTAATGTACAGGTGAATGTCATAGTCTCTACAGTAGGTGAGTACAGGTTAGGTAGGCTCAGGCTTTGGGGATAATTGAGTATCAAGAACTAGAGGTAGTACAGATAACAAGTATCCAAAAGGTAAGCTTAGTGGGGTTAATGTCTAAGGGGTTATGAAGAGTCAAATAGAAGGGAAGGGCAACAATTGGGTACGAGTGCAATAGCAAACAGAGGATAGGGGCAGCCATACTGGTCATATAAATTAGGAGTGCTCTAACCTTGACACTGAGTTATTTTATCTACAAAATCAAATGAAGAGGAATCAGACATAGGTTGTACACATGCTCCTACAAGATATGTGCCTGTAGAATATTTTTAAAAGGCCTAATAGGGAAGCAGGGAAAGGTATATAGGATCTTGGATCTGTTTTCAAAGTAGATACAGTAGAAGCAACAAGAGAGTTGCACATCTCCAAAATCTTAAATTAATAGTTGATGTAGTCCAGGAAAACCACTAGGAGTGTCCTAGATAGACTAGTGGGCCAGTGACCAGATTTCCTGGAGCATCATGTGGGATTTGACCATCTTGAGTCGAGCATCAAGGGTATGTATACAAATTCGTGTGAATTAGGGTGTTAAACTGTAATGGATATATAAGAGCATAGGAACCTGAGTACCTATGTTTGGATAGGTCTGTACCAACAGGAAAAAGGGTTAGTATCAGAGTTCCTATTTAGGTAGCAGTTGCACAAGGTGCACTAGTACCTAGGATGTATCAAGGACACCAGTTTTAAAAAAAACAAAAGGGATAGCCTGTTAGGCTAACAGGTTTGCCTGTGTGCAAGCTAAGATGTTAGGCATTAGTGTTCAGAGTTTTAAGGAGGCCTAACCAAATGCCACAATAATTGGGCAATACTCATGAGTACCTACTAGATATGAAAGAGCATTGGTAAACTCATGTGCCACCATACATAATACGGATAATTTTACACAGGAGGATGAACTTTAGTGTATTTACGAAAAAGAGTATAACTTTAGAAGAGTTATCAAAAGGAGAACAAGGCGACATTGAAGATGGCGCCACCCAAAGGCCCCCCTCTTGGTGACATTAGAGATGGCGCCAAGCCCCCCCACCCTAGCGCCATCACTAATGTCGCCAGACTTTGTACAATTTTTTTGTCGAAATCATTGAAAAAATAATAATGATTACAAATACAAGCAAGAAATTATAAATGTATTATGCTCTTGTTGTTGAAATCATTGGAAAATAATAATGGTTACAAATACAAGCAAGAAATTTTAAATTCATATGCTCTTGGAAAAATAATAATGGTTACATATGTTATTTTAAGAACCTTAATTTTATTTTAAAGTGGATCTCCTTTTCTCTCTCTCCCACCACAACTAGACCCATCATGTGAGCTGTCTTCCCATGGTCAGCCGTAACACCACAGTCACCTTCATTTTCTTCTCCTTCTTCCTCCTTTCTTCTACTTCTATTTTCTTTATATATATATTAGCCACCGCCACCACCCTTCTTCCCTGCGGCTGCTCCTGTCGTCTGCTACGGAGGTAGCCACCACCGGCGACCGGAGGTCCGGCCAAGGGAACCCCCTTGCAACCAAACACCATCATCAACCCATTCTCTCGGCCAAGCCCCCCCCCCCCCCCCCCCCCCACCCCTTGGCGCCATGTGGGGGGAATCTTGGTCGGGCGACGAACATAGTCTGGCGACATTAGCGATGGCGCCAATGGGGGTGCCTTGGCACCATCTCTAATGTCGCCAAGAGGGGGCCCTTTGCCTGGCGCCATCTTTAATGTCGCCTTCTCCTCCTTTTGGTAATTCCTCTAAAGTTCTAATCTTTTTCGTAAATACACTAAATTTCATCCCCCTGTGTGAAATTATTCATAGATAATGGGGATGTGCAGTAGCAGTAACAAAAAGATGACAAGGGAGTTGGTGTTAGTCAAATCGAGGGGGATTTGTATTGGTATCGTAAAGGAGTATCAACCTATACACAAAGGAGATTCATCCTTTTACCTAAGTAACACTATCTATAGGTGTACCCTTGACAAGTAAGTGTCATATCCAATGGGTATGGATTTGTACATGAACAGATGTTCAAGTTAACAAGTGATAAGTAAATGTCTACCATATAGGTTATATAATGCGAGAGTAAGATGAAGTATAAACATTGTTTACTGACACATAAAATGGCGCAAGATAGACTAGTTGGGTGCATTAAAGTTTTAGTTGGAAAGGATAAAACTGTAGAAGGGATAGGTGCCTAATATGCATGAGTAGGACAACTGATAACTTGTGAGGTTGTACCAATTGGAGAGTATCATATAGGGAAGGACATGAGGACTGAGTAATACCCATGGTTAATTATACCTTGCCACATGGATGGACAACTCTAGAGACAATAGGCAGTATCTAGTAGGGGACATGGAACCAACTCAACCTAGTAAATTAAGAAAACCAAATCAAAGGCTTAAAGATCAAGTAGATAGATCACTATTGATTTCAAGCTATCTATTGACATTGTAATTTATTAAATAGGTTATTTGGACTGTGACTCAGCACCTGACCCATTATTCGCAGCTCAGGACCACATGCAAGTATACCTTACCTTCTTTGCAGCTTTATTTACATGCTTCTCCTTTCATTATCCAGTCTCTTGATTGATTGCTGACATGTGCTTTTCATATTATATATACTAGTTGAGTTGCTTCATTGACATATAGTCCTTGTTCACGATTGGCCTTGTAGTTCACCCTTGGATATGTTCTCACCCATACTTGATTGAGTTATGTCATAGAATAAGTACGTTATAACTGAATTGCTTTCTTTGTTTCGATTTTCTCAACCTGCGAGTCCACACTCGGGGTGAGGGTTGACTGTTTGTACCTGCGAGTCCAACACTTGGGGCGAGGGTGATTTGTCTTGAATTAACCTGCGAGTCCACGCTCGGGACGAGGGTTAGTGATTTGTTCAAACCTACGAGTCCACACTCGGGGCGAGGGTTTGTTATCCGTTGATCTCTTGTTCACATGTTTCTTCCAGCAGTTCATTTATGTGTAGTTGTTCATATATTAGTGTATCATATTTGCTTAGTCTTTTCTTACTTATATCATGTATTCTTTTTATGCATGATAAACTATTAGATAGGCATGTTTTATGTATCTTGCTAGTCCTCTGAGGACCTGGTGATCTCTTCAGGTTTAGCCGAGTTTGAGCCAGGTGCAGACGAACAGGTTTGAGCCAACATAAGACCACGGTACCACTGTAGTGATGATGTCATTAAATGTTTAGCGTAGTTTGGACTCAGTTTATTTACTTAATGTTTCTATTTTACTTTCGTCTATTGGTAGTGAATTTGTATCCACCGGACGTGACTTGAAAACTTTATTTTATATTATTATCCAGTATCTAGTTTCTTTACTATTCAGTTATACTTATTAGTGTTGGTTGTATCTTTACTTCTGTGGATGAGATCATAGATTGCCATATTATGTGACTTGTGAGTTATAGACAGCGTTCTACCGCCGACACTGCAGCATAGGCTGGACTTGGACACAGGCTCGTATCCCGAAAGGTGGGTACGGGTCGTGACAAAATAAGTCTATAGATTCAACTTGTGCAGCACATGAGAATCCAATTGAGAGGCACACCATGCTGCATCTTGCATTGCACATCGAATCGGGCCTCAAACTGAGTCTGTCGTGCCTCAGCTTGTCTCCGCTGCTCTTTAACGTGCTGTCGATGTTGTTCATTCAGACGCTGATTTGTCTCAGCCTGTCGCTGTTACGCTTGTAGCATACGCATCATCCGCTCCATAAGTTCCATGGGACGTTTGAGGGTTCCACCCCTGAGCTGCTCGAGCCGCTCGAAGCACTTTCTTCGTTAGCTTCTCGGACTTCTGGGATTAGAAGGCAACTCATATTAGTCTCAGAATATATTACGGACTCACTATATGGAATAACTCATCTCATCGACACGAGATCAAAGGTTCGAGACTCAAACAGAAGGCCAAAGGACGTAAAGTCATGCTCTGATACCATTATGTCGTGTCCAGATCCCGTAGAATCGATAGTCGTCCTCCGGGCATGATGTCGTACGAACCTAAGTTGCGATCGCACAAGGCATAGTCATAAGGTTATCCGAAACACAACAACAAGAGAGTGCGCAGAGTAAATTGAACACATTATATAGAAGAAACATGAGCTCTATTGATAATGAACATCATATTACAGACTCGAAACGACCGTGCCGCGCGGGCTTTACAAACTGTAGCTCCCCTTCCCGAAAATTTAGAAAATACTTTCTTAAATTTATTAATTAAATATTATTGAGATTATTTAGCTTTAAGGAGATTACTATATAGGTATATATATATGAATAAATGGGTACATATATTTTGTGTAAATATATATATATATATAGTAGGAAGAGGAATATAACATTTTATTGATATATATATGTATATACATATATAGGAAAATATAGGGACATATATTTTGTGTAGGTAAATATATAATTGGATGTATAATATTAATTGTTATAGGGGTGTGAATATATATAGGTATACGTATATATAGACATATATGGGAATGTACGTATATATAAATATATATATTATATTTGTGTATAGGTGTATACATATATAAATATATATTGCATATATATGAACATGTGTAAATATATATATATATATATATATATATATATATATATATATATATATATATATAAATATATATATATATATATATATATATATATATATATATATATATATATATATATATATATATATATATATATATATATATAGGAATTAATGTGTATATATATAGGAATTTATGTGTGTATATATATATATACATATATACATACACAATAGGGAACAAACAATTTCAGCCAAAGCCAGGCCGGCCCAGCAAAAGCCAGGCCAGCCCAGCCATCCACTGCTAAGCCCCCCCCCCAAAAAATAACCCGAACAACCAAAACACAGCATAAGCAGCCGACCCCATATATACGGGATTGAGAGAGAAGAGTGTTCGAAAAAAAACCCACCAAACCCTAACGTCAGAACCCGACGCCCACCTCAGTCACCTGGCGGCCACCCCAGCGCCGCCGGCCAGAGAGCCGCGCGCACGCGCACAAACAGGACTGGGCAGCAGGGGCGAACCTGAATGCAAGTTTACGACGATTTCCCCGCCACCACGCTTCATCGTTTCCCGAGCCGCTTGCGCTGGTATGTAGCCCATATATACCCCTTAGAATCCCTTCAAGTAGGTTTAAATTTTTATGCGCTAGATTTCCTGATAAATCGACGCAAAGTCGGCAAAAAACCACCCAGAAACAGGACACTAGTTCAGCCCAAACCTCCATGTTCGAAGATCGATTCCGATCGATCCAGTACAATATTAGAAAAACTATTTGAAGACAGTCCTAGACACCATGTAGGGCTTCACAACCTTTTTTGCGGATTTGGAAATCATCGACGGCGCATCGAGAAATCGAATCCCAAAGTTTCCTAAAAATCTGTTTTCAAAACTAGAAAATTGTTCCACACGACGTGCGTCCCACCAAACCGGGCAACGTGGTTGCGAACCAAAAAAGTTGAAAGCTGCGTAACGGCTTCGTGGTCGTGTGGGCTTTGACGGAATTCAAATTGGTCGCGTGTGAGCGACGAATTTGATGCGTATCCGTCAAAATTTCTCATATCGTGCACTTTGTAAATTTTTCAATTACTTTGTGCACGCTCGTCAGATCGAGACAAAACTTACGCCAACAGAACCGTATCATTTTTCTGGTCCTGTATGCCAAGTTTGGTCCGATTCTGAGACAGTTGATAAAAACGCCGTTTTGCGGGCCCCACGGTCCCACTCAACGGGCGATTTTGTGCACGGCCCGTCGGAATGCAACTTTGGACATACGGTTGGGTTCGTATCGAAAAATCGGATCCGTAGACATGTAGTTTGACGACTTTAGAGACTATTGACTCTGGTACGCTTTTCGGTGCAAAGCGGTCCAACGGCGGACATCATTTTTGTTCGAAATTACCGTTTTGCCCCTGTGTCCGGAATTAGACTTAAGGACAGGCAATCCTAGCTAATTTGACTATTCTTAGAATGTTGGTACTGTTTATTTCAGCATCTGGATACTTCTGCATGTGTTGACTGATTGTGGCTCATTGAGTGGTATAATATTATTGGTTTCTCCAGCTAAGGACCTCAGGCAAGTGCACTTTCTGATTGCTTTCCGATTTATAGTAGTCTTTTCATTTCATGTCTATACATATATCTTGCTGCATGTTGACACGCTCGTCACACGGAGTAGTCGGAAGGGGAAATATCTTAGTAGACATGTGGACTACCTAGAACTATTCCATGATGTCTATTCGTGAACAATAGCATCTGCACACGGCACGTGTAGATGCCGAATTTACCCCCTAGCCGTTCACATGTCGAAACAGATATTTCACACCACCTAGATAGATGTCTTTTATTACTTTTTCCTTGTTTACTTCTCTATCGTGCTATGTCATCAGTTTTCTTACTAGCTTTCATATTCCATATGCTATTTTCATGTCTTGTTAATTCTATTGTGTTTTGCATTGCCGTCGGTTTGTGTACTTGTTCCAATCCTGACTGGATAACCAACATTTTTCAGGTTTAGCCGCTATCACTCTTAGCACTGGGAAAGACTTGGGTATGCTGAAGACAACCTAGAAATAGAAAACAATTATATCTATTTCATTAATCGTAAAACTTTGTATTTTCTTTAATTATAAATTTTGTAAATGTTGTAATAAATGTAGAAATGTGAATGAGCAACATGTTTTATTTATGAGCATTTATTTCTTGCGGGCTTGACAGCGTTCTACCGCCGACTCTGCGGCGTAGGCTGGCTTGGACACGTCTCCTATCCGAAAAGCGGGTGTGGGTCGTGACAAGTTTTTGTGGTGGCCCATGCAGGTTAGTTTTTGCAAGAGATTGCAAACTCGTGATGGTACGTTAGTCGTACTATTGCGAGCCTGCGACTAGGAAATGCTCATTCATAATAGGATTACAATAATTTAGGATAATAACTAGGACTAGGAGTCCCTTGTTCAAATTGACCATTGGGTAGTTAAGGTTATTAGATAGGCCATGCAATTCAGATAGCTTGCTAGATCCCTATAGGTACACTGTTACTTTTAATATGACCATGTTATCCAATGAGGATCCACTATTCGCTTGGTATGTTAGGCTTGACTAGAATTATGGCGTTAATTTTGATACACTGTTTAATTTTCTGTTGCTTTATTAGATATAAACCTTACGTCATAAATTAGAATTGCCTACTTAAATTCATTTTTGCTGTAATGAATTGATTTATAATTACTGATTCTTTTATTCGTATAAAATCTCGAGGTAGATTGATTCGAGACTTCCCTCAACCAGTGAAATGCATAGGAAATAGATACTAGAATGTTTTTATTTCTTTCGTATTTAGTTATATTCTCCATGTTAAATCTTTTAATTTAAGTGTTGTGACTGATAGGACAAATACCTACGCTTCATTCTTAGTCAACTTGTTTGGATCTCTAGAAGCTTATAAATTTTTACGGATATAGTTAAAGGAGTATTAGTTAACTAATAATAGTTAGACAGCAGCGCACTGTCATCAATTAGCTGAGAGTGGAGATGTGGGTTCACTACAGCCAGCAGTGCACTGGCGAGGCACAACCTATAGAATTGAAATCATCTCGAGAAACCATAGTCTATGGAACATTGCTAAAACTATGTTCTCGTTGACCTCTTTAGATCTTAGATACTCCTGTGTCAATATAAGGTAGAGTACCTGATAGTTTATCACATCTGAATCCCAGAACCAAGGGTTCCCACAGCCAGAGCATACGGGCGAGGCAAAATTCTCGGTGAAATAATTTCAGACGTGATTACAAGTTTAGGATACTATAGAGTATAGGAGAATGCCCTGTATGCCCCTAAGATCCAAAGCCAATACTAGTGGAAGTTCTGTGGCCTGCCTTCCAACCACACATTATGTGGTCATAGTGATCTATTGATGAGGTAATTGACTGACACTGATAAGTTACCTAGAATGTAGAATTCAGAAGTCCATAACCCATTAGTCGACCAAGGCCTTAGAGATAGAAAGATTATAGGAAGACTGTATAAGCAAGAACACCAGATAAGGTTTTGATTATCTCAAAACTCGAACTACTTGTGCCTCCTTTCCAAAAATCTCGCATACTTGTATTTTGACCAATCTTGACCAACGCTGCTATTACATCCTAGATTTTGCAAGCTTAATCTTTTATCGAGCTTGATTCGAGACATATGTTTATTGGGGACGCCCGCTAACATATTTTCTAATCAGAATCATTGTATTACGGTATGATCAACCATGATACAATTGGTTCGCTCTTCATCTAATTACCCTACGTGGATTGAGATGTAGCTATCTCTAGGATCTCATCCACGACTGCTTTGATAATTCCTCTTGAATTACACATTCACCTTTGAAATCGCGTAATTGTATTCAGTGACATCTCTCTTGAACTCCTTATTGTTTTGTCTTTCACTGATTGGAAATACGAAAACTCGTAATTAATAAATAGATACAGAGTATTCCCATGGCTATAATAGTTGTATACGCCAGAGTAGCTACCATCGGCCAACCCTGTGACTGAAACCTTGCCTTGAGTTACTCGTCCTCCCTTCGACCCTAAAACCTACTATCTTGATCTCCTAAACATTGGAATCCTTTTAACCTCATCATTCCTAAGACCATATTCTAGCTTCTAAGGTGGGTAGACTGTAAGCCTTCTAAAATTTTTAGGATATACAAGGATTACCGAGTGATTAGAATAAACTTTCATTAGGATGATGATTAGTGCCCATGGACTCCCACTTTCCATTTAGATCATTTTGTGTCCCCGGCCGTGTCATTAATATTCGGAGCACGAGACCAGTTGTTACCTTCCAACAAACTTCATATGCAAGATCTAGACGAGTCCACCTTCATCTAGGTATAACATGTCCCACTCAAACCCGTCCCCTTGTACTCTATTTTTATGGTACGACTTTCAGGTAAAAAGGACTAGCTATAACCCTTACCATAATACCGGTATACTTTTCGACTTCCACTAGAGACACAACTTCGACTCAATCCCTTCGACCCAATATATGGTTGTGATCTACTCAGAGCCCACTGTGCACATGCTACTAGTGTGCCACCCAATTGAGGCCTCATGTGCTACTTAAACTCAAAAGTCACTGAAGGCGCATTTCAGGCTTATGGACCTAGCTAACTAACTTGACGGGCAACTAGCTCAATCCCTTGGATAGAAACCCTATTCTAGGTTACCCTAACCTAATAGACATAACTTTACATTGGGATCTTGTTCAGTCAATATAGATTGAAAGCCAAGGTTCATCCAACTAACGGTTGATGTCCAATTAGGGAACCCACATAGACCACAAATCTTGATTCCTCAAATTTTGTTCTAGTATGGAACCTTGTTTGGATTAATTTCGAGAAAAAGACTTCTGTATTGTATGGATTGCAAGCCCCCCAAGAAGCGAAGAGTTCTTCGATGTAGTGAGTGACTGAACTAGAGTAGCCAATCTAGCAAATAAGGCAATAGTTCGTAAACATTCTTTCTATCTGTACCATTGAATACCCTCTACCATTCTGGGAGCTTCATATTCGTCCTCGATTATTTTTCCTTAGCTGCATGTCCTTCCTATTTGTAAAATGACGAATGGTCATGCTTATTAAATTTATCAATATATATATTTTAGCTATTTGTATAAATTTGTTGCTAGTAAAATTTTGGGTTGCTTAGGATTATAGATGCCATGTACAGTACATATCTACTGGTAGAAATTTTAGCAGTTAGTTGGAAGATCATAAAGTTTAGCGACAAAAGATTTAATGGAGTAGTGTGACCAAAGGTGGGTAGAAGTCCTCCAGTATTCGGAATTACGAAATGGCCAGGAAGAGGTATAAATATTCTTGAGAAATTAAATGGTGGATTTATTCTTTTACCTTTATTTCTGATTTTAGGCACGATTATGAGTTAGAATTTCGAGGACGAGATTATTTTAAGGTGGGTAGATTTGTAGCTCCCATTCCCGAAAATTTAGAAAATACTTTCTTAAATTTATTAATTAAATATTATTGAGATTATTTAGCTTTAAGAAGATTACTATATAGGTATATATATGAATAAATGGGTACATATATTTTGTGTATATATATATATATATATATATATATATATATATATATATATATATATATATATATATATATATATAATATATATAGTAGGAAGAGGAATATAACATTTTATTGATATTTATATATGTATATACATATATAGGAAAATATAGGGACATATATTTTGTGTAGGTAAATATATAATTGGATGTATAATATTAATTGTTATAGGGGTGTGAATATATATATAGGTATACGTATATATATAGACATATATGGGAATGTACGTATATATAAATATATATATTATATTTGTGTATAGGTGTATATATATATAAATATATATTGCATATATATGAACATGTGTGTATATATATATATATATATATATATATATATATATATATATATATATATATATATATATATATATATATATATATATATGAATTAATGTGTATATATATAGGAATTTATGTGTGTGTATATATATACATATATACATACACAATAGGGAACAAACAATTTCAGCCAAAGCCAGGCCGGCCCAGCCAAAGCCAGGCCAGCCCAGCCCAGCCATCCACTGCTAAGCCCCCCCAAAAAAACCCGAACAACCAAAACACATCATAAGCAGCCGACCCCATATATACGGGATTGAGAGAGGAGTGTTCGGAAAAAAACCACCAAACCCTAACGTCAGAACCCGACGCCCACCCCAGTCACCTGGCGGCCACCCCAGCGCTCGCAGCGCCGTTGCGCGCGGCCAGCGCCGCCGGCCAGAGAGCCGCACGCACGCGCACAAATAGGACTGGGCAGCAGCAGGGGCGAACCTGAATGCAAGTTTGCGACGATTTCCTTGCCACCACGCTTCATCGTTTCCCGAGCCGCTTGCGCTAGTATGTAGCCCATATATACCCCTTAGAATCCCTTCAAGTAGGTTTAAATTTTTATGCGCTAGATTTCCCGATAAATCGACGCAAAGTCGGCGAAAAACTACCCCAAAATAGGACACTAGTTCAGCCCAAACCCCCATGTTCGAAGATCGATTTCGATCGATCCAGTACAATATTAGAAAAACTATTTGAAGACAGTCCTAGACACCATGTAGGGCTTCACAACCCTTTTTGCGGATTTGGAAATCATCGACTGCACGTCGAGAAATCGAATCCCAAAGTTTCCCAAAAATCTGTTTTCAAAACTAGAAAATTGTTTCACACGACGTGCGTTCCGCCAAACCGGGCAACGTGGTCGCGAACCGAAAACGTCGAAAGCTGCATAACGGCTTCGTGGTCGTGTGAAATTTGACGGAATTCAAATTGGTCGCGTGTACGCGACGAATTTGATACGTATCCGTCGAAATTCCCCGTATCGTGCACTTTACAAATTTCCTAATTACTTTGTGCATGTTCGTCAGATCGAGACAAAACTTGTGCCAACAGAACCGTATCATTTTTCTGGTCCTGTATGCCAAGTTTGGTCCGATTCTGAGACAGTTGATAAAAACGCCGTTTTGTGGGCAATACGGTCCCACTCAACGGGCGATTTTGTGCACGGCCTGCCGGAATCCAACTTTGGACATACGGTTGGGTTCGTATCGGAAAACCGGATCCGTAGATATGCAGTTTGACGACTTTAGAGACCGTTGACTCTGGCACGCTTTTTGGTACAAAGCGGGTCCAACGACGGATATCGTTTTTGTTCGAAATTACCGTTTTGCCCATGTGTCCAGAATTAGACTTAAGGACAGGCAATCCTAGCTAATTTGACTATTCTGAGAACGTTGGTACTGTTTATTTCAGCATCTGGAGACTTCTGCATGTGTTGACTGATTGTGGCTCATTGAGTGGTATAGTATTATTGGTTTCTCCAGCTAAGGACCTCATGCAAGTGCACTTTCTGATTGCTTTCCGATTCATAGTAGTCTTTTTATTTCATGTTTATACATATATCTTGCTGCTTGTTGACACGCTCGTCACACGGAGTAGTCGAGAGAGAAAATATCTTAGTAGACATGTGGACTACCCAGAACTATCCCATGATGTCTATTCGTGAACAATAGCATCTGCACATGGCACGTGTAGATGTCGGATTTACCCCCTAGCTGTTCACATGTCGAAACAGATATTTCACACCACCTAGATTGATGTCTTTTATTAGTTTTTTCTTGTTTACTTCTCTATCGTGCTATGTCATCAGTTTTCTTACTAGCTTTCATATTCCATATGCTATTTTCATGTCTTATTAATTCTATTGTTTTTGCATTGTCGTCGATTTGTGTACTTGTTCCAATCCTGACTGGATAACCAATATTTTTCAGGTTTAGCCGCTATCACTCTTAGCACTGGGGAAGACTTGGGTATGCTGAAGACAACCTAGAAATAGAAAGCAATTGTATCTATTTCATTAATCGTAAAACTTTGTATTTTCTTTAATTATAAATTTTGTAAATGTTGTAATAAATATAGAAATGTGAATGAGCAACATGTTTTATTTTTGAGCATTTATTTCTTGCGGG